>CABFWO010002952.1:40122-101726 GCA_902155825.1 Timema genevievae | reverse complement strand
AGGATACATAGTTACTTTTCAAAGCTATCAGAAGTCAGCTGTGAGCTGTCAGTCAGCACCACAAAAGATAAAATTGAGGTATATTTCTAAATATTTTTTAACTTTCCCTATCATTTTGTCAATATTTGTCAACTAATTAAAATAAAATATTACTTGCAACATATTTTCTGAAAGAATCGATTTTTTTGGGTAGTTCTAATTATGGTGATAAAGAGGTTATATTCTTGGTTCGTTCTATTTCATAAATTTGTTTCAAAAATTTGCTTTGAAAAATGCAACTAGTATTAATTATTGAGGTGTTGGAAATATTGACATTTTTGTGTATATTATTCTTAAGCATTATACTAGAACAAAATTGTTAGTAACCAAACAAGTGTTTGGTTAAATATTTGTGTTTAATTTTTTTAAACTTAAATACATGGATGATAATTTAATATTTTTCTTTAATTGTAAATTTTATTTCACAGTATTGTTCATGACTATGTATTAGGATGAGATATTAGAAAACGAATAACCTAAGAGAACAAAATATGAGGAATTTTAATTTAATCCACCAAAACTAATCTTACTATAACTGGAATAAACAGTGTGTGAAAAATCTACTTAAATGCACCCGGTTGGAGAGAAGAACCTCAAATTCCCGAATTAGAATCATCTAACTATGTAAATTTAATAACCCCATATTTGTAAATTAGTTGATTTAAATCAAGTAGTAAAATTAAAGTATCACTTTTGATTCCTTGCTTAGTCTTAATGTTTTAAATAAACATAAAATAATCTTTCTAAGAAATATTACAAGTATATTTTCAGAACCATGTTCAAAATACACTAAATTCAAATGTTAAAACATTTGTGTATAATAATTAATGGCACATGTTATAATTAAATGTGTTGACAAAATGTTACTTTACTGTAAGAGTAAGAAAGAAGATAATAAAAAACATAACACAAAACATAAACTATAACTCTGGATTACGTTGACGGCTTGCTGTTAAGGAATGTTTTAATCACGCTAATTTAATCTCTGTTCAGTGGTGTGCTTGTTACTAACATTAATTTATTCCGACTAATTTACTAACCTTAGTTTGACAAATAGGCGGGATCAAAATAAAAATAAATGAAACAAAATATTATAGTGATAAAAAAATTATATCACATTTAGTATAAAAAACTTACGTTCAAGCATATAATATAAACATGCTATTTTATATGATTGAATTCGATAGAAAGAATATTTGGTTATTTCAATCTAACATCTAGCTGCCCCTTTCAGTTCTGAATTTTTTTAATTTGGAAAAAGATTGTTCTTGATAATACGGCTTAAAATTTCTCTAATAGATGGCAGCACTGATCAAATGGAAATACAATAATTGTGCACACTAGGTCACATTCAGTAGAGTTATGTTGTTTTTATTATCTAAATTTTGTCTTATTTTAAGAATTTATCTTCATCTTTAATATATAAATAACATTATTAAATAGTAGCTGAATCTTCTTTTGTGTTAAATAATATAATTTACTATCCAAATATATAACAATCTACACATATCAAACCATCGTGTACTTTACGTGACTTTCTTTGGTTTTTAAGATATTTAATTGGAATATAATTTTATATTTAAAGCAAACAGATTAATAAACGCTCTGCGGACAAAAAAATAAATACTTTAAGGAAACACTAAAAATAGTTTGGTATATTTTAAAATAATTTTCATTTGAGAGTATGTGGAAGTATTTCTACTGCACCTGAAATCTAAATTATATATTTTAGCATAATATCTTACCTAACCATTTAGGTTTTCTGCATATGTACTATTTATGAAAATGTATTAAGTATGAGGAAGGTTGAATTTATTGGAAGAGTTCCCACAGAGTGATAGTGGAAATCAATTTAGTAAAACCACCCCTAGTATACGCTATACGGATTCGAACCCCGGTCCTCTCTTCACAAGAAGTCCAACATTTTCAGAGAGTGACACTTTAGAACAGTCGACTACCATATCAAGTAGTGAATAGTTAAATTTGTCATATTTTTAAACATACATTCTCTCATTTCATTATAGTACGAGTTAAAACTTTTATATCCCAGACCTTTTCCCTCAACGGTTAGAGAGGTAAACTGCTGAGGTGGAGATATACTTTTTAGACTCAGATAATGACTGTAAAACTTAACTTCTTGTGAGTAGACTTGGGTTGGAGTTTAATGTTTGTGTTAATTTGGTGATCCTAGATTAAAGTTGTGCTGCGTGAAGTTATGCTATCTTTAATATTACGACTTGCCTGTACCCTTGGCCGAGTGGTTAGAGTGGTCAACAACAATTTTGTAAGATATCTTGTTTCAGAGTTGGGAGGTGTTAACCAAGATATTTACTATTTGTACAAGGAAGGGTTCGTCCTGCTCTCCAATTAGTAAATACCCAGTCGTTAGTTCTGGGAGTATAATATTAAACGTCTTGTACTATATTAAGTTGGTTTGAAAGTAATATGAAGATATAATATGAATGGTTATTTTAAGAAAATAAATGGTATGACACAATACCACAAACCTTATATTGTGTACTATAGCTTAGAAAAACAAACATTAATAAATACTTTTTCAGTAAACAACTCTTAAGTAAGTTTTCCTCATAAAACAAGCACAAAGCCTTGTTAACCACAGTAAGCAGGCTTTATAAATCAATTTTAAACCAAATTGTTCACATAGCTTTAACAAATTTATAATTTTCAAAAATAAGTTATTGGTTAACTACCCTAAAATTATTTTTAATTTGTTAAAATAGAAAGGTATTCTTATCATGAAAAACTATTCCCAAATAGATACCAATTTTGAACTCAAACTTTAAGACCCATTTTGAAAAATTTCAAATTTTCTACAATTAACATTTATTGTAATATTTCATGGAGAATACTTCCCCAATATCAATTTTGAACAAAACATTATAGTTGTTTGAAAAAAAATATCTAAATTATACAAAAATCAGTCATATGCAAACTACCGTATTTGAATTTTCTTAAAAAATAAAACTAAATATATATAGTAATTTATAATGTAAAAACTTATTAAATACCCATTTAAAACGAATCAATACAACAATTTTTTATAAACATTCAAATTTAAAAAAAAGTTATGAGTAAACTACCATTAAACGAATTTTCTCCAAAAAAACAACAACAAATATACCGTTTTATTTGTCATGTAAACTCTCTCTAGATATACATTTTAAACTAGATTGTTGAAGCCATTTTCAAAATATTTTGAATTTTCGACGATCATTTATCATTAAAACTTAATGAATTTTTACACGAAAACCAAGTATACAATGTTAATTGAGTGGTCAAACACTTGCTAGATATCAATTTTAAACAAAATCTTTAGAGGCATTTTCGAAACATTACTAACTAAAAAATAAATCATTTGTAAATTACTATTAATTTGAAGGCTAGAATCAAGATTTAAAAAAAAGCCAAAGATATTGTCTTATAAAGTATAGCTATAAAGCATAAACAAAATCCATTTAACCGTTTCAAATCTACTGTCAGGGATAGAGAGGTGGGATTATTGACAAACATACATGTGGACAGTTGGAATGTTTACTCTTAATCTATACTAGTGTTCTGAGATCCACAACACGTCTATGTGGTTATTTTGTTTTCTCATATCAAGAGGAAATATTGTAATCATGAATGTAATTTGAACCTTGACCATAAAAAAAAGTGGATTTTACAATTCTGTTTGTCCATCCGCCAGTCTGTCCCTGGCCACGGATCCAAAATGGTTTTATAGATTTTATTCACACATGATGTTTAGATTTTACAGGACAATACCACAACATTAATTTCTCACCTTAACCCCTTCGATTAAGGGTAGTGATTATTTTTACTATGCATTTTTCTAAAATGGCTCTTACGATTTAGTTAAAATTTATATCTAGGATTTATTTGACATGCCAATTACGAGTAGATCTATATAATTGGTTTTCGGGCAAAAATTCGTTGATGGGACATTTTTGAAAATTCGAAATATTTAGAAAATAGCTTAAACGATTTGGTTGAAACTGTATATCTTTAGAATTCATAGTATGAAAAAATTCATAATAATGTATTTAATTGTTTTTGGGGTAAAAGCTCATATAGTTAGTTTACTGATGCTTAATTTTTCAAAAACTTGAACATTTAATTATGGCCCTAACAATTTAGCTCCAAATGGGTAAATTGAGATGTTTGTCATGAAAAATTGCACTGCATTTTTGTTTTTTGAGTAAAAACTCCTTTAAGGGTGGTTTACAAAAGACGGATTTCTTGAAAATTTGAAATGTTTTAAAAATGGCTTTAATAATTTTGGATTTTGTTTAAAATGGATATTTAGGGAGCGGTTGAGCTTCTAATAATTAATACTGTATACTTTGATTTTCGGATAGCAGTTTACAGAAGAAGGATTTTTGTAAATTTTAAATATTTTTGAAAATATATTTACCCATTTTGTTCAAAATAGACATAAGTTTTTTATATTATAATGTCTAATGTATCTTTATTTTTCTCAAATAAATCAATTTAAGATTAGTTTACTTAAGAAAAATAATATCAAATATGAATTTTTTCAAAATTGGCCTTAAAGATTGAATTCGAAATGGGTATCTGGAAATAGTTTATTATTTCTTATTTTTACAAATTACTAATACTTTTGGTTTTTTTACATATAATTAATTTTTTTTTAATTTGAAGTTTTCTAAAAATATTTGAAAAATTTGGTTTAAATTATATAAATAAAGAGTATTTACCATTACTATCAAGATGATGTATTTTTTTAATGAGTGAAACTTATACATAGGTAGCTTCTGATCACCTATTTTTGAATATTTTCTTCGAAGCTCTAATACACATTATGAGAAAGTTAGTGCGATTTTGTCGTACTATTATTTATTTATTATAATGATCAATTTTCGTTGAAGTTTTTTTACTTCAAGTTCCCAAATCAACATTGAATTTAAAAAAAAATCCTTCTCTTGATTCTACATTCATATTTTCATAGAAAGAGCCTTATCTGACAACTATAAAATTAATTGTATCTACTTTTACGTATTAATTCGTCAGGTCATGTGATCCGCAGCTGTCCCTTTTGATATAAAATTATCAATACCTTTAATATAACACTAATTTAAATAGTAAAAAGTTTTCACTTTTGGTCCCAAAAAGTTTGTTTGTATTTTCTAAAAGTCCCTTCCCATAAAAATTAGACTGTATGTAGCTGATTATATTACTTTATTTTATATAACAGTTTGTTCTCACGCACATGTACAGCTTCATACAATCACACATAATAATAACGATAAGCATATAGAGAGAATTCAACCCATTTCATGGCAAGTGAGCTTACACCATCTGGTAATTTGACAGAGCAAGTATGTCGGACATCACATGTTGACAACATGGAAACAACTCGATGCAACCTATGTCGAGTGAAGATAGATGGATAGATATTCGACTGCAGTAACGGGGGCACTACATGCAGTCAGAAGCTTTATTTATATATAAAAAAAAATTGTTGACACTCTCCATTGACAACCATTTCCGTCACTCTGCGAAACACTTAATGAATTATTCATTTTCAATCTAGATAGTTTGTTAGGGGTTAGGGATAAAATAACAGCCTCCTACCACCCCTCCTTGCCATCAATAAATTAATGCATCAACTACATATACAGCCTTTAATGCAGTAACTAGCATGTAATGTAATTACTACGCGAGTAAAACAAACCATGTTAGGCAGAACGTGCTGGCATGAGTATATTTCGGACAGTCGGATGTAAATAAAATGAGTCATTTATCATAGAAAAATTATATACCCTCTACGGTAGGAGTGTAAGTATGTGATAGGTAGAAGGTTATTTATTGCAAACATTGGCTGAAATACTATAGTTTCAACCTATTTGGAAATATTATATTATAAATAAACAGGGTTATCAAATGGATCTAATAATTTAATACTTTCTTTAATTGACCAATCAGATCGAAAAGGTCCAGTTTTAATTCAACCGTTTGGTTTTTAGTATGGCTGTATATCTGCTTGTTCCATGATTACTGACAAATGCGGGAACCAATTTTAACAAAATTTCTCAGGAATATTCTTTGAACCTAGGCCAAACGACATATATACTGTTTTTTTAACGATTACAAATATTGCAAGAATTATGTTTTCTAAATCACGTGAAGAATAATTTCCATATTCTCTATGAATATAATGTATTATATAATATGGTGCTCATTTGTTTTCTATCTTAACTTTATCACCAAGGAAAGTTATCAACTTCTAATCAACAGATAAATAAATATTTTATATATTTAAAATTGAAATTCTAATATAATCTTAAGACTTAGAAAACGATAATAACATAAAGGGAGTGAGGTCTACTGTTCACAGAACTACTAGTAATACTGTTGTAACGATAATAACATGAAGGGATCAAGGTCTACTGTTCACAGAACTACTATTAAGAAAGTTGTAACGATAAGAACATGGAGTGAGTGAGGTCTACTGTTCACAGAAATAACAGTAAGACTGTAGTAACAATAAGAACATGGAGTGAGTGAGGTCTACTGTTCACAGAACTACTAGTAAGACTGTAGTAACGATAATAACATGGAGGGAGTGAGGTCTACTGTTCACAGAACTACTAGTAATACTGTTGTAACTATAATAACATGAAGGGATCGAGGTCTAGTGTTCACAGAACTACTAGTAATACTGTAGTAAAGATAATAACATGAAGAGAGCGATGTCTACTATTCACAGAACTACTAGTAAGACTGTTGTAACGATAATAACATGAAGAGAGCGATGTCTACTGTTCACAGAACTACTAGTAAGACTGTTGTAACGATAATAACATGAAGAGAGCGATGTCTACTGTTCACAGAGCTACTAGTAATACTGTAGTAACGATAATAACATGAAGAGAGCGATGTCTACTGTTCACAGAACTACTAGTATTAATAATACATAACCATATTTTATATTAGTCAAAATTAAATTTAACATTTGGTTTTTGTGAAAAATACTATCGAATATATTTAAACACAAGATACTACCTACTTTCACCCTAAGTGGAAAATATTAATCCAAGAGCAAGAAGTGTATTAGTTCAAGTACAATTAGGGTTAATTTGCTAATTGATGTAATAACCCTAACATTAAATGGTACTGGGTATATCAGTGGTAAGAGCGTTGGCCGATCAAGTCAAAGGTTCTGGATTTAATTACCGTTTATAGCACTCATTTTCAAAAGATGTAATTTATTTTTAAAAGGAATTGTTCTAAACAAAATATTTTATTTTGTTAAATTAAAAAACAGAATTTTTACTATTTTAATGAATTGAAAAATATGCATTTTTCTTTTTCTTTTAATAATCTTAAACATTTATTATACATTGTTTAAATAAATTAATTACTAAAATAAATTTAAGAAAAGGACCATTTACAGTAACCGTGGAATTGGCCGTTTGGGTACTTATATCTTATTTTACATGATTAAATATTTAACTAAACTATTATTAGAATATATCCACTAAGAAGTTCTTGCAAAGTAGTTATAACTACTTAGATTTGTCAACATACACAGCGTAAACAACTATAATTCAATGAATAGCCCTGCTAATAAAATATTCTAAATATTACACTACATTAGTTAAAAGAAATTCTATTTTAGCCTAAGGTGTGTGTACATAACACATCGACCTCAATTTATTACTAGGCGCTAACATAAATTTAAAGACTAAGACATTGTATAATATATTATGTAAATGTTGTAATTAGCTGATAAACAGAGTAGAAATCGATTTGTTTGTAATGACGCCTTTTAGTATTCATTGTGGCACTAGGCAAGAATATTTGAACAAAGTAATGTGTCATCGAATTTCCAATTCAGTCCCATTCAAACGACCCCGAATTTCATGAATATTTAACATTTCAATTAGTCCAACACTTTGGTCTTTTTCAACATCTGTGCCAAATCGACAAGCTTTGTTCTCCATTGTGAATCGTGTATTTGATTGGAAATAAATGATTGTTAAGAGTCGTTACGAACAATGTTGCATACATGGCTAATGTGGCATAACACACATATTCATAATATAACATACTGTTCACACGTGGTCAAGTTTTTATATGAAAATGTAAACTATGACTCTCTTATACTGTGCCAAAAGTTTGTTAAATGCTTATTTTATTTAAAAAATCATAATTAACTTGACCCGCAGTTAGTTATCTTTGAACGGAGGGTTCGTTGCTAAGTTTGGTTTTCACATATTATTTAACATTAAGGCAAATTTAATCAACATGTAATTTTAACTGAAAATTTAAAACCTCACATGATATAAAATTTAGGCGAGGTCATCTCCGCTTCAAGTTTAATTTTATATTACTGAAATATTTGAATAAGTATTCTTATATATACATAAGATACATGCTTCACATAACAGTTTTTTTAATTTATATATTTTAAAATATAAAACATATATATGTACAGTATATATATATATATATATATTAATTTTGTCATATGCCTCTAATACATGAGACATGTGATTAATTTATTCAAAATTTGAAATGAAATGGGCTATGGATTTTAAAAAAAACTAGAAATATCTATTCATATTTTTTTTATCCCGTGTTACTACCCGTTTGGTTTAAACGCCTTCTATTTTATTAAAAGAAACAAAAGGGAGTCAGTGTAATCGGGGCATATAAGGAATTGTTAATATATATAATATATTTGAAGTAAAATTGTCACTAATTTGTTAAAATATTTGTTTTATCGTTTACCTAACTAATTATTAAACATAAGTAACCAATATATACATATTATCAACTGACGGCCTTTTTTTAAAAGTAAATTATGTCTATATTTTTTTTAAAGTAATTTTCAAGTTATTTTAAATAGTTTAAAAAGGTTTAACCACTTATCAGTAGCAGGCCAAGATATATATAGATCTATATATATTATTAATAAAGCTAGTGGGGCCGGGATGAGTTCAGAATGTATAAACAGTATACCCGCGTTTGCATAGAGGTATATTGGAAAACCATTGAGGAAAACCACAATCAGTACACTCGGCCGGAATTAAAACCCCACCCTTACAAACAAAATAGATTAAATGAGCTTGACATGTAGACTACATGTCCACCAATGCGGGTGGTCAATATGTGCTAAACAGGATTAAGACCTCCAAAAAACGTGTAGAATTTACATTATCAACAAGATAATATTCGTAGTACCCAATAGATAATTGTATAAAAATCCAAAATCATATTTATACAATTCTAAGCTTATAGTATTTTCTTATAATAAAATATAACGTTTAAAATTCTCAAGTCAATAAATATGATTTTAAAAACTGTTTGGTTTATCCACATATGCTTGCGCGTCTCTAGCACGACATGACACTGTTTCCATGCACATGAAAAAGATAAAGATCCAGGAAAATAAACGAAATAACCCAGTGAAAACACAACTAATAATACAAAAGTACCGACAAATGTTGTAAAATATTAACTGCAAGCCTTTATAGTATTTGCATGGAATAAAAAGTGAACCGTATAACCAAGCAAGCTTATTCAAATACATGTCCTTTCACCCCCCCTCCTCCCTTAACTCCCCCGCCTTCACCCATGACACATTAGAGTCTGTGGCGAGAGCATATATGTATTCATCAAAATCAAATACTCCTACTACAAACACCAATGACATGATTCTACACAAAATAGATCTATTAAAAAATTTTATTTGCAGTGGCATACTGTAGAATGTTGCCAGGATAAGAAGGAAGTGTATGACATTATTGAGCGGGAGGTACATGACTTCCAGTTCTGTCGCCTTATGTGTAGATTATAGCCTCTCTGGTGGCATAGAGAGTTGCTCAGGGAACACCTATGGAGGTTGTCTACACGTCGTACCTGCAATGAGATGATGTGATGATATGGAATATAGAGGTATGGGCCAGTAGAAGTCTTAAATCCCAACTTAAGCCTAATTTACCAACCATTGACGACAGTTCAGATAGTTACTCTTAAGAGAAAAATGCACAAGATACCAGCCGGGAATCGAAACCGGGACCCATAGGTTTGCAGTCAGGTGCACTGACTACAACATTACGGGGCCGAGTAGAAAGGTTAATTTAAACTGTCTCTCTGAATTATTCTTATCACTCAGTATAATAAATATAGGCCTATGTTAGATATCAACAGAAATACATTCGAAGGTGGGAGGTAAATTGAGCAAAGCCTATGTATTATTTGGTTGGATGGGGAAAGAGTTGGGAGAAAACCTACAATTTTTTTAAACATTTATTTGAGGTATTTAACGAGCACTTTCTGAACCGATTGATTATATCAGCACATGACTTATAAGCTAACTTAAACCTAGAACAGACACAATTCCCAGCCCTCACCCCAAATTTCACTCTTGATCAATTTTTCGGCCATGCCAGGAATCAAACTCGGAACCCTTAGCTCAGCAAACAGACACTCTACCGACTGAGTTAAGGGGGTCGAACGGGAAAAAATACAAAAATAAAAGTTTTATAAAACTCTTCTTACCCTGGAAACAATCCATGACACGCCTCCGGTAGCTTCGCTTCAATTTCCCGCGAGTTTCTTCGCCTTGTCACGTCGCCGGCGGGGTGTCATGTGTCCCAACTCATCCTTTTCCACCCCCTTAAGACTCAGCACCGCGCGTTGTTACACCTCAGGTATAAAAACCTTGGCCTGAGGATATCCTCTTGACTCTGCTAATTAAGTTTGTTTCCTCCGACTCCTGAGGAAAAATCCTAAACGCCATGTTTTACCGTAGTGTCTGCGGTTTCGAAAGAGAAGAGCTAAGACCCTCTCATGCAGTTGTCTGACGTGATTTAGCTGCAGAGTCAGTTTTACGCACATCACTTCAATAGTATAGTTAATTGTCATATTGTATTATAAAAAAATCTTATCTTAGAGTCAGATCTATTTTAACGCATTCTATAATTATGTCAGATCATGTGAATTGTGATCTGCAGCTGGCCTGTTGTAATGAGGTGGTCCTTCCTGAAGGGTTTTCCGCTCTCTTTTCTTCCAAATGCACGTACACTTCCTTTAAATTCTACCTTCTTCACCCTATTAATGTAAAATAATACGAGTAGCAAGACAGGTAGTAAGCAGGGGTGTAAAAAGTTACTACTTATAATAATAATAATAATAATACATATTAGGGCATACTTCTGATACTAATTAGCAGTATTGATGATGATTTTGATGATAATACTTTACTAAAAATCGAAACAGTAATATTGATAGTAATAATAAATAACAGAACTATTAAGATACTATTATCAATAATAAAAATAAGAGTAGTTATAAAAATAATAATGAATTTTTTTACTACTATCAGCAGAAATAATAATAATACTGAAAGAGCTACTTTATTTATTTCGTTACAGGTTTTTATCACCCTTATATTACAAACTGACCTCTATTCAGTATTCTGACTGCTCTAAATTTACCGCAGCAGTGACCATCGAATAAAATGGATTAATTTGTTCTTTGTTTTCCACGTTATTTTGTACTTAAAAAAAAAAGAGAACCAATTCGCCTGACTGTAATTGATGAAAACGAGCGCGCGCGTGAAACAGGTTGTTAAGTTTACGACTGATTAACGAGACAAATAAAATGCGGTTATCAGTTCAATGGGTCTTTTAACCACTGCCATTATCTCGTGTCACCTATTTGTTTATTTCGCAAACATTTATATGAGGGTGGGGGTTTAGAAAACCCTATTGCATGACATGACGAGCGTATGACTATGTTAGCTGGGAAATGACTGTGACAAGTAGCGTAAGCCCGTCATCGAGCTATACCTACCGAGCGTCTGCCACTGTTAGCGATTATAGTGCTAACATTTGCGGATCGAAGTCATCATGTGGTCAGCACAACGATCCCCTCGGACGTTTATCCGCTACCTATTAATTCAATTAGATCCTTATATGCTATCATAAAGCTTATTTTGTCCCCGTTCTAAATCCAATGCTTCACTGAAAAATTATGTAAGTGCCGGGGATCGAACCCGGCTTCTCTGGATCAGTAACCAAGAACTTTGGCCACCATACTACAAAGGCAGTCACTTTAAAATAAAATGTTTAGTTAATTTCAATCATTTGATACTTTTTTTAAACAAAGTTTTTAATAACTTTATCTAAAGAGGAAAATATCACAAACTTAAAGTCTACCCGTGACGTAGCGACAAGTCAAGATAGGATTTCCCATGTTGATGTATTTATGTTCTATTAGACAAGTCTTAAGGATATAACAATGAAACAAAAACCACAATTTCTTAAATAATTCCAAGAATACTCCTACACTGTAAAAAATATTATTTTTGAAATTAAATTATTTTTTAGAAAACAATTTTTTTAAACGTTTATAGCTCAGAATATTAAATAATATTTGGCTTTTCACCAACAAAACCAGTAGTAATCGTCTTGCTAGAACGTATATTAAAAAAAGGTCGATTTACGAATATGTATATATAAAAAAGGAAAAAAGAAAAAGTTAATTTTTAATTAAACGTAAATCAATTCTATCCTGACACAAATAATAGAGTGAGTGTTTACTCTCGTCAGCGGAGGAGGGAAAGTATCAACAGATAAACCAGACCCTTTACAAAGTGAACTAATAAAATGCCCCCATTTAATATTTCGTACATTGGCGTATACAACGTGATAGGGCTAAGATTTCTTAAGTGCGTCAAGCACGATAATATGCAACCCTCTTTTCATAATATCTCCTAATTTACCAAGTAGGCGAAAGAATTTTAGTAAGATCGACGGGCCTTATTTATTTGTAAATTTGACATCCATTACTGTTTCCTGCCTGTGGCTTGGAGCCATTTATTTTCCACTACCGGCTTGCTAGGCCTGTCGTAGCTTCACGTGCCTTATAATCTAACTTAAGACTAGGACAGACACAACATCCTGTCCCCAGTCATTAATTCATCACTGTGAAAAGGTAAACCCACATTTTACCAATGATAAATTTGTCGGCCATGCAAGGAATCAATCCTGGGACCCTTTAACTTAGTAGACATACACGCTACCAACTGAGCTAAGGTGTCGGACTTTATTTATTTTTTAATAATCCAATTATAAGAGGTAGGCACGTAAAGCTGATTAACCGGGCTTCTGCCTGTTGGGATTAACACATCATCTCTAATAGATAATTAACTGACTTAATTAAGGGAGAAGCTTTTGTAAGCTATTTAGCCCCATATTTATTTGTAGATACTCTACTTTTATGTTTTGATTTTCTTATGAATGAAAATTTGGAACGCCTTTTAGTATTTTTTTTTTGTGATCTACATTGATAACTTTACTGTAGTATTAGTATTATTTTATAGGTATTAATAATATCTATCAAAAGAGACAGATGAATACTACATGACTAAGTATGCATTCGTGAAAATAAATTTAGTATACTTTTCTGAGGCGTATAAGCCGAACGGGTAGTAAGACGCGGTGCTAAAAAAATATTTCTGGCTGAAAGATATGTTCATATTTAAGGAACTTTGGGCTTAGTTTAGTGTCTAGCACAGTCAAAATTTGAAATCTTCATATTTTATTAAATATTGTTTGGATGAAACCTTAAATGTATAACATACAAAACCAATATTATTGCTAAAGAATGTTTTTAAAACTATTTAGTTTTTATTCCTAGCATAATTAAGTACCTATTTGGAATGTTACTTTAAAAAATTTATATCAGCTCTGTTTATATAACAAATAGGAAAAGCAGATAGTGACAGAAACCATAAATGACAAGAACGTGTATGGAAAATATATCTATAATTATTTCAAATTAATTTGGTTAAACCGATATTTCTAAGCGTTATCTGTTGGTCGAAGTGAGGTGAAAAAAAGGAATATTATTTCAGAATTTTAATACCTATAGAAATATTTGTAATTTAAAAAACCTTCAGCTTTATTTCCGATTGTCCTATTTATTTAGAATAGCTTTATGAGGCTGCTATTTTATTATTATTATTATTATTATTATTATTATTATTATTATTATTATTATTATTATTATTATTATTATTATTATTATTATTAAAACCTTCTCTTTCAAGTTTCACAACACAGAACACAATAAAGCCATACATAACCCCCTTTCTTTCATTATTTTTTTCTGAGATTTTCCTGTGAATAGGTAAAAATAAGAGTAGCAATTTATCACTCAGAAAACGTTTTAGTCTGAAAAGAAAATATGTGAATATATTACGGTAGAGTTCCCTGAGCATATAAATGTTTGTTTATATATATATATAATCATATTGGCTAACATATAGCAAGTATAAAGATCGTATCATTGTTGTGAAAAAATATATATATTTTATGTGATTCTCATTAGGTAGGGTAAAGTGCCTTTCTAAAGATAGTTGCTTAGTGTTTGAACGGTTCAGCAGATTTAATTTATATTTGACATTTAAAAATTATTATATAATTAATATTTAGCATATTAACTTATAAATATGAACATAGTAGTATACTTTTTTGTACCACGTCCTACTACCTGTTCAAGTTACGCATATGCACTAATTACGCTAGTGAGTTAGTTATGAGGAAGGTTGCATTTAGATGAAGTGTACCTGCATTTGCGTGGAAGTAGGGTGGAAACCCATTTTGGGGAAAAACTCAATACACCTAGCTGCGATTCGAACATCGATCTCCTTGTTATCGGCAGTCTAGTCTAACACGAGCGTAACGTCTTAGATCATGCGGCCACTGAAGAAGGTAACATACAAATTAATGATACTTTATTTAAAGTACTGTACTAATTTTCTTTAAAATGATTCTACAAATTTGGAGTTTTTTTCCTTATAAGAATTGCTATTAATTTAGATAATACTGTACTCCTGAAATATATTTAAATACAACAAAAATGTTTAACGTTGACACAATGCGGCAATTAACGCCTCCCTAGAAATATGGAATTAATTTTTTTTAAATTGACATGCAGTATTTTTCTATTTAACTAATTTTAAACATGTTTAGTATTTACAAATATTTATATACTACTCTTTATGTATAAATTTTAAAACAAATTGTTCAAATGTATTCAACAAATTCAAATTTTCAAAAATAAATTATCTGTTAACTACCTTAAAATTATTTGTTATTTGTAAAAATAAAAAATTTGTTGGAAATAAACTACACTTAAATTAATTTATTTTATATAAATAAAGATACATTATTATTATTGATGATGTAAAATAGTCTCTCGATACTAATTTTGAGCCAAATCGTAAGAGCTATTAAAAAAATAGGTTTTATAAAAATCAATAATTAGTTAGCAACTATTAATATTTGTTTGTTTTTAGGGAAACAAATCTATATAATTATTTATGATACAAGAAACCTACCAGGTATCTATTTTGAGCCAAATTGATAAAAACCTATTTTTAAATATTCAAATAAAAAAATATTCATCAGTAAACTACCCATAACCGAATTTTCCCCTCAAAAACAATTAAACAGCTTAATTTGTCATTTTCATTCCAAACAATCCCAAGATATACATTTTAAGAAAAATTGTTTAGCCATTTTCAAAATAATTCGAATTTTCTAAAATCACTTATTAGTAAACGATGCTTTATCGTAGTTTTACCCAAAACCAAGTACACAGGGTTATTTGTCTTATCAAACACTCCTAAGATACACATTTGGAACCAAATCGTTAGAGCTATTTGTAAAATATTTAAAGTTTTTGAAAAATCAGTGATCAGTAAAATATCCATAGATGAGTTATTACCCCAACCACAATTGTTATTTGTCATGTCAAACAAATCCTAAATATGCATTCTAAACAAAATCGTCACTGCCACTTGTTAAATATTGGGAATGAAAAAATAAATAAACCACTACTCAGTAAAATATTCTTAATTTGAGGGCTAGGGTCAAAATAAAATTCTCGAGGAATGGTTCTTAAAATCTAAATATTAATTTTTAACAAAATCCCTTTTAGCATTTAGGATCCGTGGACAGGGACAGACAGACATGGAGACAGATATAATTTTAAAATCCACTTTAATGGGTTATTGTTCACAAAAAACATAAAAATTCGTCATAATCTCAAGATCAAATTTTTTAACGATCACAATACTTTCTCTTGATAGGAGAAAAATATCTTAAGACAAATACATTTTTTTCAATCAGACTACTTTCTGCGTTTTCTATTTAAAAATGATCGAGTACACAATCACTATGATTATTAGACTGTAGTTACAACATCAGTGATTATATATCAGTAAATAATAAACACAATCACTTGGGGTACTTTGTTTGCACTTTTTATATCCAACATACTGACATAAAACCTACAAATTAACTTAACCTAAATCATTCAAATTAACAGTAGTGAATTTATATATTTGGTTAAAGCAAAAATTTATACATATTATTTTAGGCACATCCTAGGATCAATCGTGGTATCTTAGACCGGAAGTTGGAGTAGCTGATACGTCTACCATAAAAACTTCATTAATGTCATATTAATTGAAAATATACCCGCTTAGATAGTCGTATGGTCTTAGTCGTCACGGTTAATCACTATACTGGATTCCCGATGACGTACTTATTGGAGTTGTAATCCCGATCTGGTGAAATGAGATGGGGTTTTCTTAAATAGTTTAACACTTTACCTCCATGCAAATGAGGGTACACTTAATCTCAATTCAATACTCCTCATCATCAGCACATTAGCGTAACTATCACATGGGCGTATAACTTTAATGGGTAGTAAAGACGTGATGCTATAAAAATGGACACGCTTCTATCTAGAATCTTGTAAAAACCAATGTTTGGGTTATTAATATTGTATTCTATTAGAATAGCTGATCATCATGAGCACAATTTATTGCCTGTCCTGGATAACCATATTTTATCATACTAACAGGGTAAGGATGATGAAAGTATAAATAACAGAAGCTTTAGAAACCATCTAACCCGCTTCGGTGGCCGAGGGGTCTAATGCGCTTAGCTCATGTTGGACTAGACTGCCGAAGACGGGGAGAGCGGGGTTCGATTACCGTCGGGTGCACTGAGGATTTTTATAAATGTTTTTCCGCTCTCCCTCCACGAAAATGCGGCTGCATTTCCTATAAATTAAACCTTTATAATCCATCACCTATTAGTATAATTAGTACATAGGCGTATAACCCGAACGGGTAGTAAGACGCGCGGTTTAAAAAAAACACTTAGGAAAAACACCCTTAGTACACCCGGTCAGGCAGGATTCTAACACTGGACTTCCCATCACCAGCAAGTCAGACTAAATGAGTCTGACGTTTAATCTGCGTGATCAGTGATGCGGGCTACAATTTCTCAACGTTAATGTATCAAGGGTAGGAGAAAAAAGAGGGTGAATTTCACTGGACTGTGATGAAATTAAACGATCAGATGAGGGTTTCCGGAATTATAAAAGAAAGAAAGAGAGAGAGGTCTATGAGGTTTAGGAGTTAGACCAGATAAAACAAACCTGTCAACTGCTTCCGGGTGCTACGGGCAAAGCTGATGGAAAATATCACAGTGTCCATTTGAATTGAGGCTAGATAGGGCGAAGCACAGCTTTTAGGGATTGGTATTTTATTTTAAACATTATGTTTTTTTGTTTAATTTTTTTTATTCGTACGCTCTAATGCCAATAGCATAGACTTAGTGATCTAGAACCAGCACAGCTGGGCACATTGTCGGTTTATTTTTGTTTGGTTTTCCCGCGACTGGAAAGATACAGGTTCAATTCCCAGCCGGTTCTACTGAGGGTTATTCCGCTAAACCATTTTCCATTTTTCCTCTGGACAAATTTGGAAACATTTCTTCTAAATTCGATCCTTATAATCCCAACCTTACTATTGTAAGTTTGTGGACAGTCCAGATGGGTTATGAGACACGGTGAATTGATAAAAAAAAAGAATCCATCTAATCTCAGAGAACAGGACGAGGAGGCTATTTTTTTAAAGAAACTTGAATAAAACTCTGTTGAAGAGAGGAGAGAAAAATCACATTTAAAAGTGAAAAGTCTAGCCTATGTGGTATTTGGGATTGAACTCAGACCTTCCTAGGGAAATAGAGTTAAAAATATACTCTAAACCTCCTCAATACTAAGCGTGCTCTAGAACGGCTCTCTCTTCTCGAAGGGGGGGATCACCAGTTACACTACTTACTCAATATGATTTTTGCAATGAACGAGAATTCTGTTCTACGGAACTTAATCTGCGTCATCTTGGTTCACTTGAGATTAACCGGGTTTGTAATACAAAATGTGCAGGTAGAACGTGGCTGTAATCATAGCAATGAGATAGAATACGGTAACTCTGGTAACTTAATTTATACACGAAACTAAACTCCCAAATGCGTGATATGATTCTTAAGGAAGGGAAACATAAAAACCAACTTAGATCATGTTCCACACTTCAGATCACACATGATCTTAACCATAACTTGGGTTATTGCAACGGACCCTCCAGCCGTTGATCTCAGTTTTCTAGACCGGAGACGCTACCTATTTATTCAAGTAGTTCCTCATTTGTCCTCACGAGGCTGAGCTTAGCCCCTTTCCAGACCCAATGCTCCACAGAAAAATTATGGAAGTAGCAAGGATCAAACCCGAGACTAAGGCCGTAGTCAGGGGGAATTTGTGGGTTCAACCCCCCCCCCCCCTAGAAATTTATTAAAAAAATGTATAGAGCTCTATTTGTGGTTCAAACTATATAAAAATTAAGGTACAAGTACAAATTAGGGGGCTGTGTTACCATAAAAGGCACTTCAGAGATCTTTTAGAGGTGTTTAATGTATAGAATTTTTCATAATCTTCGGAAGTTATGTTGCCATAAAATAAACTTCAGATAGCTTCTAGAGGTGTTTAATCTTTATAATTTTTCATAGCCTTCAGCAGTTAGGGTTAGCAGTTGCCATAAAAAACACTTCAGATAGCGTCTAGAACTATTTATCACTTAGAATTTGTTCTAGCCTTTGGCAATTGGGGGATGTGCCCACCAAACCCCCCTGCAATTATTGGCTGACTACGGCCTTACCCGGGACCTCTAGGTCTGTAGTCAATAGCTCTGACCACTCTACCACGGAGATGGCCATACACACAAAGTATAAGGTAACATTAAATATTGATGATTTTTAAAAATATTTGCATCCGAGAATGTCCCATGGACCACTGGTGATAAACATCTCCCTTATCAAGGCTGATCTTCAGGGAGTTTGTGGGAGGGACCCTCTTGGGTCTATCATACTGTCCCAGAGTACTTGGACGAGAGGATTGGTGGAGCTTGCTTGGTATCTTGTTATGGAAGGCTTTTAGAAGAAGAAAAAAACAAGAATGTTGTGGCAAAGTGTTGTTGCCAAAAGAGGGTGAGAGTGCAAGTTAATCTACCTTTCAGGATATCACCATGAGTAGGTTATCCCTCAGCGCTCTTTAAAAGCGTTTCTTTGAATATATGGTTCATTGCTGTAACACAAAATATTGAGTTAGTATAAGACAACAGCCAAGTTACATTTAGCATTCCTTGTAAGCTTAAGTTCCCAATACAATTGTTATAACTTGTAATGCATCCAAAACCTGAAATTAAGTTAGATAAGAGTTATCTAAAGTCCACGTATACTCTATTTACCGTAGGAGTGGTGGTGACAGTAGAATAATCCTTATTGCAAACATTGAATGAAAGTAGCTAGTGTCAACCTATTTGAAAATAATTATTGATAATATAGTACTACTAAGAAAATAATTATTATTTTCGAAGAAGTTGACATTAGTCACTTTCAGCCAATGTTTGAAATAAAGAAACTTATGCTAGCTGTCACATAACACCTCTACTACCGTAGATGGGGTATATATTTATCAGTCTTTAAAGAGTGTGCCTTAGAATTCATATGGAGATACACATAATAAAGTAATAAAGCTAGATAATATTTGTCGATGCAAATGACTGGGCTAAAATAATGCCACAGAATAGTAGAGTCAGGAGTGCTAACGTTTACCCAAACCATTCGGTCTCGTCTAGCTAAACATATTCCATCGCTTCTATCGGCTGTATACGTTATTTGTAATTCTAATCAAGTTATTTAAATATACGCAAATATTTCTTGAAGCTCGTTCTAGTTTGTGTTGACATTGTGTAGTGACGTTACCAGCTGACAAAAATAAATATATGATTCCTTAATATTGCGATAAACTAGTTTGTATATCCTGAAATACTTCGCTGGAATCAATAAAATATTGGGATGACTGCATCGAAACTATGCGCATATTTTGGAAAGATAGAAATGGCAGCAAATTTTATGTACACACGTTCATTCTTTACAATAGATACACACGTTCTTAAAATAAGTACATGTATAGGAGCTTATGTTTGTGTATATACACATATTTTAAATTATTCTTTATATTTCTATTTTAGCCTTTCTCTGCTCCAACTTAATCTCATAATTTGGTTTACTAGTCTCTTTTATTTGCATTGATGAATACATATTAATTTTATATTTTCACCTACCATAATGTACACATATAAATCCATGTATGTTTTCAGTTAAAAGGTATAACATACAAGATTAATATATTTTGAATACTTTCAGTAAAGCTATACACATGTATGAATCATCGACACTCATGACTAAGCCAACTGAATTATAGTGGAAAATGTTGGACAAGCGTGATAAATAGTAGCACATATATATAAAACTAAGAAGCAAAACACATTAAGAAGGTTCATAATCCCCTTAAAAAAGTAAATATTTTGTATGTTTTTATTAGTCGTCTCACTACTCGTTTTGGGTAGGGGGTAAGAAGATAAAATTTAGAGGAAATGTACCTGCGTTTTCATGGGAAGAGAGTGGTAAACCATTTAGGATACCCCTTTCCCCTTTCCAGTACATTCGTCCATGATTCAAACTCAGACCTCTCTGTCACCAACCAACCAGACTAATCGCACTTTTTTTTTAATCGCCGTGTCTTATTACGTGTTAAGGCTATACACATATGTACTAATTACGCTAATGATGATGGGGAAGGTTGAATATAGTAGAAGTGTATTCGCACTTGCGTGGAGGGAGAGTGGAAAACTTTTTTTTAAACCACCCTCAGTACACCAGACCAGGATTTGAACCACGATCTCCCCTTCATAGGCAGTTTAGTTGATTGCGGTTGTGACACCTTAGACCAGGCATGTCCAACCTTTTTCCTACTGAGGGCCGCATAAGTTCTTGGGGAATTGGCCGGAGGGGGCTATATGAAATTATAATAGCTAATGCCCAAATATAGTACATTAGTACATGCATACATATACTAACACCCATACCTGTCCATACATTACACAAGTAGCATTATACTTAAGACACTGAAAACCTCATGGAGACTAGCGAGAATTTACGTCAGCTCCAAAAGCCTTATATAGTGTTTATTTCTGCGATTCTAAGTATAGTATTTCAATTTTAATTGAGGGGTCACACAAAAGGTACAGGAATCCACGGGTTGGATATTCCTTACTTAGACCATGCGACCACCAAAGCGGGTAAATGAGCTTGTTTTATTAACATAAATGCCCACAAGCGCCGTTTTGTATTTTTAGTTTTCAACGATGTGTATCTTAATCATAAGCTATTCCTTGCCAGTTAAACAAAGTAGTCTGATAAAGAAGATTCTGCTAATCGATTGAGCTTTAACGAAGGGTTATTTGAATGGCTACAGAGTGCTTGAATAAGATGGAGGTTGAGCGTCATTTCCTTCCGGCTTCACTTTGGTTGGTCTGTAAGAATAAAGGATTTTCATCCCCCCTATATCCTGCTACAGAACTCTTATGCATATATATGTATGTATTTTTTTGTCCACCGTGCATAAGACGATTAATTACCTTAGTTAAAAGTGTAAATAAAATAGAACATTTAAAAAATACTAAATACAAATACATTTCGGCTTAGAGATTAAATTAAAAGAGTTGTTTTTGTGGTAAATAACTAAATATTTCTTGGAAAATGTATTAATTCTCACAGATCGGAAAAATAATATTGTATTAAATGCCCAAAATATAGCCTACTTGTAAATCAATTATTTGTTGTTTTTTTCCTTTTTATACATTTTGTGTACGGTTTTTATTTGTTCGTCAGTATATAAAGGTCCTTTCAATATAATTGTACTGCCATGCAAAACTGCCGAATGAAGTCCATCGTAACACCCATAGGAGATGAAAAGGACACGTTCTACCCTCTGGTGACTTGGAAGGACCCTAGGAAATAAAGCATAAGGGTTGAAAGGAGAATAGGGAAGGACGATAGGACGTGACTTGACTTAGCTCTTAACTAAAGTCATTCATGCGAATCTCATAAGCGAACCAACGCCTTTGGCTACTGGCACAATAGGGTGTGACAAGCTCTTTCTTAGGTTCCTTGGTACAGTCCACCTTTCTTGGCTTTAAGGTGGGATGGTAGGATACAAAACTTTTATTTGTGCCCAAAATTGATAAAATTTAGCTATATTATTTTGTTATTCTATAGGTATTCATAATATGTATCAAAAGTGACAGTTTTAGATAACATGACTTGACGTATAAATAAATGAAAGTAGATCTAGTAACTTGTCTATCTGTCATAAAAGGCTTTTACTATGAAAATTGGATTGTAGATTTACATTCATGCATAGGCTGTCCCAAAAATGATGTTTACACTTTTTATTCAATTTTATCACGTGGATGTTCTGCGAATCACTAAGATGCTCATATTTTAACATAGTTACTTTAATAAAAAAACATATTTGGGCTTTCTGTGTCTACATTTCATTGATTGGTAATTTTATATGTATCGAAGTTGTAAAGATAATTTTCTGACATTTTGTATTTATATACCGAAGGATGTGTTCTACACTGGTCACTACTAATCAATTTTGTTTTATGACACTGGTAGGAAAGTTACTTTTTGTCAAGGTTGAATATTTATTCTACTTGATTTTATTCCCAACGCTGTCCATCCAGGCTGTTTGCATTTAATTATTTATTAAATGTTGACTAATATTTTCTGAAAATAATAAATGTTATAAATCTAACAGAAATGTTCAACAATTCCATATAATTGTGTGTTTTAGAATATTCGATATTCACTTAGCAGCTCAAACGAATACGGAACATGATTTCTTTCACTCCAAAGTTAAACTCTCTGAAATGTAACAGAATTCAGGGAAGGACAAAAATTTTAAATTATTAGTTTGTAATCTTATTTCAGTTGAGTATGAAATGGTACTAGCCTTACTCGAATTCATCGTGAAGAAGACTGAAGTAATTGGGTTTTTTAAGAATTAGGATCTCTGATTTGTAATTTAAATTGGGTCACTGTCATTCGTCGACTGTTAAAATCACGTTCAGAGACTACCTGAAGTGGAAGAAGAGGTTAAAATTAGTTGGAGCTTATCAATTAAAATATCTATATGGCGATTTATTTCTTCTTTATTAACTATTATCTTATTATTATTAATATAAACCAATTTTAGAGGATATTCCCTTGTTACTATGACTTATAAATGATTTAAACAAAATCTTAGGCTTTAAGGACATAGTTTTATAATCTATTAAAATCAAAGAGTCTTACAAAAATTATTTTATCTAAATATAATCATTTTATAGTACATTTAGATCCTAAAAAGTTTTTCGGAGACTACATCTTACACTTTTATACCCAAGAGGGAAATACAATAGTGTATTTACTATAATATTACTTCCAAAAAATTGTGTTTCTTACTTAACTTTTTATTCTGAACCTTATTTATTTATCTTTATCACTGAATCCTACTACACGTTCGGGTTATAAACTTAAGTACTAACTACGCTAATGGTTTTTAGGGATTAGGGAGGCTATATTTATGGGAAGTGTATCCACA
Source organism: Timema genevievae (assembly GCA_902155825.1). Lineage (NCBI taxonomy): Eukaryota > Metazoa > Arthropoda > Insecta > Phasmatodea > Timematidae > Timema > Timema genevievae. The sequence continues at coordinate 77,783 of CABFWO010002952.1, read as the reverse complement.
TATTTTTGGAGGGAGAGTGGAAAACTATTTTGGAAAACCACCCTCACCTGAACGTTATTTTCTTAACGTTCACAAATACCCTTTTAACTTCACAAATACCAGTTTCTTGGCGCATGTTGGATAGTTTTTGTTTTGTGTGCACCGCGATATAAAACCCGTCCAGGCGATCTACATACCGCCACTACATTAATAAATTAAGGTCAACCTCAGTGGTCTTGGGGTAAAGTTCTCGTCTATTGACTGATTCTCGTGGGTTCAGGGTTGATGTAATTTTTCTTGAGCAATAAAAATCCGTAGCACAACTTCCCTCGGAGGGTAAGTAAAGCCGTCGGTCCCATGTCAATTGTGGCATGTAAAGTAACTTTGGGTGCTATGTGAACACATATTTCTAGGTAAAATTGATAGTCTCTTTCATTCTTGCTTATAGAAATTCTCGTGTGCTGATACAACCAGTCGGTTCAGAAAGTGCACATTAAAGACCTAAAAAAAAAGGATGGTACATTGTAGAAGTTATCAAGAAAATTTACCCCAGTTTTGAAGAGAGAGCAAAAAATCATTTATGGGAAAGCACCCCAGGCGCAGGGATGTAATGTGTGCATTATTCATCGAGACGTAGTAAATGAAATAACAAAAATTATTTTACTGCATGGAAAATATACATGTTTCTCAATATAGAACAGTCTAAAAATTAAAACTAGCTCTTTTAACCATAACAAATTGACTTTTAACCTAATAAAAATTAAATAGATCACATTTTAACGCCAGGTTTCGCTGGAATAAGACTTAATCATTTATCCAAATTAACGGTTGAAAAATCATGGAAATTGCTATTAAATACCGGAGTTGTATATTTAAATTTTTATTTTTTTATTTTGACCCTATTTTATATATTGACCGTCTAAGTGGCCGCCGCATGTTGGTCAAGATAGAATCAACATTAGCAGGTACAGGGTGTCATGTGGTCAGCACAACAAACCCTCCGGCTGTTAATCTCAGTTTTCTAGACCTGATATGCTATTTCTTTATTCAAGTAACTACTCCATTGTCCTTACGAGGCTGAGTTGACCCCGTTCCAGACCCACCGCTTTACAGAAAAATCTGGAAGTGCCAGGAATCGAACCCGGTACCTCTAGATCTGTACTCAGGAAATCTGAACACTATTATTAAGCTGTTAAAGTCATTTTTCTGTGTTCAGCAAATATATTTGGGAATAAACGGTGCTGAGCTAAGAGCACGTAACTTATTTATAAGAAGTTCATTGTTATTTTGGATTAATTATTAATGGCAGATAAGGGATGTTGACAAATCTTCATCTAATACAGTTTAATATAGAAACAAATAATTGTTCCTAGCTGTTCTTTTTGTGCATGGAATTGGAAAATACATTAATACAAAATAGATAAGACTCCATTGAAAATAGTATTTCCCATAAACAGAGCTGTAAGGACAAATTTAATCGAAAATCTTAAATAAAGACGTAGTTATTCTACTGCTACCCACATGAATTCATTTATGAACCTTTTTTTTAAATATAAAATCGCAAAGAGAAAAGAATGACCAAGACCAAATATCAAATTTTCCAAATTTTAACGATGATTTTAATACATAAAATGCGTATAACCCGAACGAGTAGTAAGACACGGTGCTAAATTATTTCATTCGTGCGCTAAAGACACCATCTGTCAATTCTAAACTTAACAATGACTTAAACTATATGTATGTAGATTTATTTCTTCGAGGGTTTCACCAATTTGCGCTGGAGTAAATGACTTTCTTTCCTAATTGAATCCAGCCCAGAATGTTCGGAGTAGCTAGGAATAAATCAATAAAGTGAAAGTGCTGTGGGTAGTTCAGGTATTAGAGTATTGATTCCTCCTCTGGGTCTCGTCTTAACTGAGTGTTGGCGGGTAATTATTTTGAGTGTGGGTAGGAGAACCCTAGTTCTAGTAGACTGTGCCGCTTTCTGGCAAGTGAAGCCAAGCCTTGTCAGGTGATACTTAGTGTTGGAAGGTGATGCCGGGGGTTTAAAGGTGATTCCGAGTGTTTTAAGGAGGTGATAAGTGCCGGAAGGTGATGCTGAGTGTTTGAAGGTGATGCCGAGTTTTAGAAGGTGATGCCGAGTGTTTGAAGATGATTCCGAGTGTTTAAAGGCAATTCCGAGTGTTGGAAGGTGATGTCAAGTGTGGGAAGTAGATACCAATCATCGGTAGGTTATTCCGAGTGTTGGAAGGTGATACCGATTGTTTGAAGGTGATGACAAGGGTTTGATGGTGATGACCAACGTTGAAGGGTGATGCCGGCTATAGTGTTCAATGAAATTGCTTGATGTTAACATATGATGTCAAAAGTGGCATGTGGCTAGAGTTGAGAGATGCTATCAACATGAATTAAAAAAATCCATCACTTCATTCTACTCTTCTAGGATTTTCGAATTTTAACCACTTAAATGATGTAGGGATGAGAACGATTTAATTTATAGGAAGTATATCCACACTTTCATCTAAAAAGAGTTGCAAACCATTTTATGAAAAAAATCCCACCTCAGAACACTCAGCCAGGATTCCAGCCCCGACTCCCCCCTCACGGAGACTGAAAATTTGTCTGCGTGTCTACCAGGTTGGGTTACTGATTGATGATAAATCACTCATTTTTAATACAATAATCAGCATTTAATTAAAGTGTTTTAACATTAAAAACATATTATATTTCGATATTTTAAAAAAAATTGAAGTATTTAACATCTACTTTCTGAACCAATTTTTTATATCAGTACAAGACATTTTCTATGAGCGAGAGAGAAAGGGCTTAGCCATCTTCCTGAAAAGTTATTTCACATACATCCCAGGGTTCTTTTACATGCCACAATCGACATGGGACCAACGCAGTGGTGGATTTACCAATAGGCTGAGTAGGCTGGAGCCTAGGGCGGCAAATTTTAGGGACGGCAAATTTGGGGCCAATTTTTTTTTTCTTAGAGAAATTAAAAAGATTCATATTTATATACCTAAATGTTATTAGGTCCACACAAACAATTCAACATGTAATATTTTTCACCACTTAGATATATTTTTCTACAATTTGCGTAGTCGCGTTTGGTTGCGGCGCGGGAACGAGTGACATGACCGTTCGCTAAGTGTGTCTGGCCGAACCTGACTGCACGAGCGCGGCGTGGTGCGCCGGAGCCGAAACGGGGTCGTGCTGTAGGCATTGAGTTCGAAAGAGATAGATATAGAGCGGCGATACAAACGGGGAAGTCCCGTTCCGTGTTTACTTCAAAAACAAAAGAAAAGCCGGATTGTTACCAGATAATTGAATATATTGTTTTTAAACTGTAAGTAAGCGCAATAACAATTATTTAATTACGTTTACCGAATGTACATTATTGTGTAAGTAGTATTAAGGCATACCTTATCCCGCTTTATTAGTAGTACATGATTGAGCTTTTATTAGCTCAGAAATATACCCAAAAACTATTTCTTGTGCAATCTTAACTAAATCGTTGGATTGTGAAAATAATCTAGGAATTGACACATTGTAGAGGTCGGTAGGGGCGGCAAAATTTGAATAGCCTACTGCCGGCAAATGTGTAAATCCGCCACTGGACCAACGACTTCTTTACTTTCCCTCTGAAGAAAGATGTGTTACGGATTTTTATCGTTAAAAAAAATACGTTGACCTCGACTGGGTTTGAACCCATGAGGATCGGGTTCTGAAGTGAGCCTTTACCATAAGACCACCAAGGTCATCTATATGTTGTCACTGTTAAGTCAATAACAATTATTCTAACCAACCCACCCGTCCGAGGTATTTATTTTTTTAATATTTGTCCTTATTTTTCTTGTATCATTTCCTCGTCTAAAGCATTCTTTTAAAAATTTAAACGTGTGTCTCATTTTTCATTTGATCAACACTTTATGTTTTTACGTTGGCAATCCTGTAGGCAGTTCACTTCAAAACAAGATCTCACTGTCGATTGATGAGAAAAAGAGGTAGTGGGGGCAAAGGCGAGGGTGAAATTGAACGTAAAATAACGTTATGTTAAATAAAGAATAATAAAAAGTAAGAGCAAAGAAGGAAGAAAATAGGGTTTTAAAATTCACAAGGATAGCATTTGAACGCAGCTGCTTTCATTACTGTGCTTGAGTAATAGTGTTCTCTCCCCTTGTGGAATTGTTCTGTGTTTCATTTCCATTCGGCTTCCCCCCCTACCTCCTCAAACCAAACTTCTACTCCCCCCACCCTCCAAGCTCATTTATAAAATTAAGTTGGATCCACATTTTTTTATTTGGGTTTTAGCAATTATTTTTAAAGGAAAAAAAAAACTCAACCCAAAGCGGCTATCTTTGTACACAGGATATCCTTGTGAAATGATTACGCTAACAGCCGGATTTTCATATGAAAGGGCCTTTTAGAAAATACAATTTTTTTTGTGACTAAAAATTGATAACATTTGACTATAATATTAGTGTTATTTTATAGGTATTTATTATCTATCACACATAAAAACTGCAGACATAATATGATTTTACGTGTGAAAACGTTAAAATGGATCTAGTAATTTTTCTAGATGTCGGATAGAGAGCCTTCCTACGAAAATTGGACCGTATTTACAATTCTGGAAGCGTGTTAAATCTCACTACCCATTTATTTCGATGATGCAGATGTTAAATCGTTGGTACCTTCATCACAGGTTTTATTTCCAACGGATCTTGGTATCCGTTAGGGTTAGATTATCTACGCTAGTAGAGTAAGTATGAAGAAGGTAGAGTTTGAGAGCAAATGTACCCACAATTGCATGAAGGGAAAGTTATTAACCCTTTAGATAAAACAGCTCACAGTACACCCACCTGGATCCGAGCGCCAGCCTGCCTGTTACCCAGAAAACTAGGGTATACGAGCTTGACGTTTGATCCGCAAGTGCACAGAATCAAATAATAATGTTTATATATGAGATAGTATTAAGGTGGGATTGTAGGGTACGCGAGAAAAGGTAAATGTGTTTGCAGTTTTTATACCAAAAAAATTTTCTGGCCAAAATAGATAAAATATAGCTCTAGTTGAATCATAGAGTTTAATTTTCTTCACATGGTGATATCAGCTTCTTTTTTCTTTACCATATGATAATTTTGACTGGAAGAGACATAATGTTTGGTTCGATCATCTGGATGTGTAGACTTTTAGCCGATATGGTGGCACAGAAAGTTGCCCTGGGTATACCTTTGGAGGTTGTCTGCACGCCATACCCTCAATGAGATGAAATGATATTAGTGATTATCTAATTCGAAGTTAGGTCCAATTGCCACTATACTACGGGGCCGGTTATCATCATTAGTGGTTGGATTTATGTCTTGGGAATAGTCGCATTAGATGATAAACTTTTTAAGGTAAGAGAAAAAAGTTCATGAAATTCCAGTACACCTTGACAGATAATCAACAACACTGTTGAGTACACCCTTGACAGATAATCAACAACACTGTTGAGTAACCCTTGACAGATAATCAACTACATTGTTGAGTTCACCGTGCAGAGAAAATTAAACTCTGTTTATACCGGAGAAATATTTGATTTATCTTTGGTTACAATAATAATAGCTCGATTCTTGGTTGAATGACTTGGTGCAGATAATGGATAGAGAGCTGGAAGAGGAGTCGTTTTAAGGTTCTCATCGTGTCGTGAAGGAGAATATATATGTTTTTATTCAACCGAAAGCTAAATATCTATTTAAAGTTGATATAGTTTTTGACTTTTATCTAGAAAGTCGAATGAGAGCTTATTATATAGATCTTTTCCCAATAAAAAGTTTAGAAGTGCGATAATCTGCAGCCATCGCTGCAACGATCCACTAGTAGTATATAGAAATAGCAGCTGGATAATATTATTTGCCGTTTGTCCTGCTATCTTTTGTCTCGTGTTGTCAGGAATAAGAGTTTAGGCAAAACCTGCTTCTGTGGCCGCATGGTATAGGGCGTCACTCTCACAATAGACTAGACTGCCAATTATAGGGAGTTTGGGGTTCGAATCTTAGTCGGGGTGTACTAAAAGTGTTTTTTCTAAATGTTTTCCCACTCTTTCTTCACGAAAATGCGGGTACACTTCCTTTAAATTCAACTTTTCTTCATCCCTAGCTTATTAGCGTATCAGTAGAGTGCTAAAAAAAAGTCCTTATACCCTGAAAGGTAGCAAGTTTATTTTTCACGTTTCCACTATGACGTAGCTTATAAGATATAAAATAGGGCCATAGTGAAATCGAGGTCAAGGAGTGTACCATTCGTTTACCCTGAAAGTTGTCAAGCTTGCCATGCATTATTCCACTATGGCATAGCTTATAAGATATGGCCATGGTGTAGTCCGTCAACGAAACACTCTTACATTTTAAGTGAAACAGAGTGTACATGATCATCATCTGACCAAGTTGACATATCTGCAAACTTGACAGTTCTGTGTGAAACCTGTCAGTGGGCGACTATCTTCAGGATGCGGTGGCTGGACCTGTCACAGTCTCCTCATCATAATTCGAAGAGCAGGAGCCGATGGCCTTGAGGCACGCATTCTCAACGTTATTATCAACCACCGTTGCTCGCCTTTTTATTATACAAGAAATGATTTGTTTGAATCAAATTTAATATATTAGATCTCATTTGGATTATAAGGTTGTTGTGAATCATAAACAACTATTCAAATAATAAGTCTAAAATAAGTGTTCTGTATTGGGCTCAAACTCTTCAAAGTCTGACAACCTCTCAAACCCCTAAACCAGGTATGTCCAACCCGTGGCCCATGAGTCACTTGTGGTCCCCGAATTCCTTCCGTGCGGAAATAAACAAACAATCAAGCTCTTTTTTTTAAATTGTGTTTGGGCATTAGTTCCTATAAATTTCGGCCAGTTCCTCAAGAACTTATGAAGCTCTCTGCCGGGGAAAGGTTTGATATTCCTGCCCTAATCGATATCCAACTTAATAGGGTAGAGCTACATCATTATGTAAATTTAAGGGTATTCAGGTCCTACTTCACCTTCTTCAATGACACTGGCGACTTTTTTGGAAATGTTTTCCAAGTCGTATAGTTTTTATAATCGATTTGCTTCTCCATCAAATATAAAATTACTATAAATAATATCGATAGAAATATAGTTTCTTTACAAGATCTATATCAATGTAATGAAAGTCTTGGTGGGGATTAGTTTTATTTGTTTTTACATCCTATGTGTTTTAAGGTGGGAGTGTAGTTATCGCGAATATTAAGCAGTGATTTTATAGTTTTTTTAACAAAACTTTTTTTCGCCCAAAATGAATCAAGTATTGCTCCATTAGAAACATAAGACTTTGATTTTATTCTCCAGGTGATCTCAACAGTTATTATTATTATTAGCACCGCGTCTTACTACCCGTTCGGGTTATACGCACTTACGCTAATGTGCAATGGTAGGGTGATTGTGAAATGAAATGGAGGACCTACAGTTTAACGTGGAATCCGAACCACGATGGAGGCCTGGCATTCCTCACATTCACAAGTTGTGATTAATACACATCTTGTCAGAGGTAAAGGAAGGGTTTGGCAATCAGATAAATCTGTGCCGGGACCAAGGATTGAACCCCGGATCCCCAGCACAGAAGTCTGACACCTTACCCCTAGACCACCAGGTCACCCACTCAACAGTTATTGATTATCTGTCAAGGGTGTCCTGGAATTTAATGACAATTTCTTTTCTTTATTTAAAAAGTTTGTCATCTAATGCCGCTATGATCATGACAGATATTCAACAACAGTTGAAGTCACCATGTGAAGAAAATTAAACTCTCTGTTTCTACTGAAGCAATATTCCATTTATTTTGACAAAAAAAAAGTTTTGCTATAAAAACTGTAAAAACCCTATCATTAACTCTCGTTCCATACATCCCCGCCTTAACCACTGACATTTAGTCCTGTTTTCATCTTTATTGTTCACATAGTAACATGTTATTTTTATTTTAAAATCGAAATAGCCTCACATCATTGGGCACGCATACTTAGGGCCAGTTTCATAGTCAGATTTAGTACGCCTCAAGTGCGGAGCTATACTAAATACAAGACGTCACCTACCTGAAATTGAATGGAATGGGCCAGTTTCACATGCAAAACTGGCCCATTCCATTTTGGTCTAGGCAGGTGTCGTCCTGTATTTAGTATCGACTCGCACTTTAGGCGTACTAAATCTGACTATGGAACTGGCCCTTAGTGTAATTATAACCTCGTCTGGTTACTTGATTACAAGGAGCTCAGGATTTTGAGTCGTAACTGATTGTACTGGTCATGCATTTTCCTAAATGGTTTTCCAATCTCCTTCCATGCCAACACGTGATAATTTCACCAAAATCCTACCGTCTTTATTTGTTACCACATTAGCTTAATTAAAATGTGTATAGCCAGTAAGAAGGGTAAAACGCGGTGGAAAAAAATTACGTGAACGGAAATAGCTAGACCATTTTTGTCACAATAAATTGGGATGGAAAGTTACCATCTATGAGTGTTCACATTTTTCCTTGAATCATTTGGTTTATTGAAGAAAAAATAGATATAACTTTTTTTTTTGTGAAGAAATGAGATAGGTTTTCAATTTAGGGAATGGATCTTCCCACATAGCGTGTGGGGACTTGCAAGTTGCCACCCCCTTCTTGGCACCCTCGGCTACTTTATGTCCCCTTCCCCTTCCCATACCACATCTTTCTTCACCCCTTTTCACCAGCATCCAACCAGCCGCAAAGCTTCGGCGGTGGTGGCAGATCAATGCGCACTTGGGCGTCATGAGCCAAGGAGGTTCTACTTGGGTGGCTAGCTTGCTGCTACTTGACTGTTATCCCAGTTAGAGGAGAACTACACAGATCTATAGTCACACTTATAAAAAACAACAACATGAGACTGCTTGCCCCTTTCTTTCGAACTTGGGATACATTTCACCACACAGCTCTACAACTCCTTTTAAATATATTCTTTATCTTTTTTATGAGACCGAACTAATGAATTAGATAGGAAAACTTTTTTAAAAATCCACTTAAGTGGTCGAATGGTCTAAAACGCCACACTCGTAATAAACTGGACTGGCGATGATGGTGAGATCAGGGTTTGAATACCGGTCGAGTGTACTGAAGGAGTGTTTTTACTAAATGGTTTTCTTCTTTCCTCGTACGCAAATTCGGGTAAATCTCCTCTAAAATTTAACCTTTCTTTACATTAGCCTAATTAGTACATATATGTACAGGTCGAATGGGTACGTGGTGCTAAAAAAATGTTGTTAAAGGGGAAGAATCTTCATACGTCATCAACAAATTAAATTTAAAATAAGCACAACAACCACAGGTTAAGTCCAATTTTCATAGGAAGAAATCTTATCTGACAGAAAATTTACTAGAACTATTTTCAAATATGCATACGTCAATTCATGTGTTCCGCAGAGGTCCCTTTTGATAGATATTATCGCTAACTTGATACCTATTAAATATCACTAATAATGTAGTAAAATGCTATCGATTTTGGCAATTTTGGCCCTATATGTTTGTGTTTTTTTAATGGAGCTATTATTTAAACTAAACAATATTAATACTTCATTATCCAAATTTATTATTATTGTTTTAATACCTTCAACAAAATAATCAGAATAATATTTTGTTTTCCAGGAAAATAAGCTTATTATATTAGTTCTTGTTCATGATTAAAATCGAAAGTCTGTAACTCACAAAGTTAAGTGTTAACATCTGGTTTGGTTTGCTGCTAAAGATAAGGTCAGGATTTGAATCCGTGCATTGATGATACATTGATTTGTGATGCTTATAAATTAACTTTATTTTTCTTACATCTATATATTTAGTATCTCATGACCCCTTGGAGAGAGGAATTATTGTGATCTAAAAAAAATTGAATTCGATATTTTGATGGAGGTCATCTGAACAAAAAAAAAGTTTTTGCGATGATGTCTGTCTTTGTGTGTTTGTATCAGGCCTAAGGCCTAAGCCATTTTACTGACTGTGCTTAGATTCTGTAATATAGTTCTTTCATTAGGAATTTTTACAATATTAAGAGTCAAACACTGAAATTTTGAAACTCTTTTAAGGTAACCTCCGACAAGTTTGATGATATATCAAAGCGATTAAAGACCTGTTTCTCTTTCGTTGTTGGTTTATTTTTTTTATAATTTCTCCAATACCACCAAAATAGTATCTCACACTACTGAATCCCGGAGAGTATTAAATTGAAAACATGCAACACTTTAATTAAAGTTCTGTAAGTAGCTTTTAAAGTCACCTAACATTATCGGAACGATGCAACGGAATATCTAGAATATAATAGCGCAAAAGGACATAGCTATTCAATGATTAATTTTTTAACCAAGCAATTGATTTGGAGTAAAAAAATATATTTTTCATTATTTCATATCCATAATATATAACACATTAAAAAATAATTTTAACAAATTGTAAGTAGTTTTAACTATTTTTCTAATAAACAAAAAATACTAATTTAATAACATCATTAAATTATATTAACCCCTTTTAGATTCATTTCTAATATAAGAATGAATCTAGCCAATTTTTGGTCAAGAATAACATTTTCGATTAATTGGTTTATTAAATAACATTTTATTTTATCATTACAGGTTCCAACGAATTCTAGTTTTATTTATCTATCATTCTATATAATTATATTCTAGGTTGTGTATATTCCATTTACCCTGAAAGGTAGTGGTTTCACATTGACTAATCAAACTAGGATACAATCCGCTTAGGTGGCCGCATGGTCTAACGTGCTACTCTCGCAGTAGACTGGACTTCCGTGGATGGGAAAATCGAGGTTAAAATCTCTGTTGGGTGTATTGAGGGTGGTTTTACACAATGGTTTTTCCAATCTCCATCCACGCGAATGTATGCAAACCTACTATAAATATAACCTTCATAATCTCTAGAAACCATTAAGTTAATTAATACATAATTGTGTAACCCGAACGGGTAGTAAGACGCGGTGCTAAAAAAAACTATGGTGGAGCTTATAATATAGGACCAGAGGGTATGCAGTCAAATTAAAACTACTACCTAACAAGGCAAACGAAGTGTACAGTTTGACACTAAAATGAGGGAAGTGATGGTATTAAAAAGATCAAAAATGATATGAATCCAAAGTTGTTAGGATGCTAGACAGTCAACTCTCCACTAGTCACGTACAGCCGCCATATTATGACCACGGTGACTTCATCATTTGGAACACCCTCCAGTAATATTGTTTCTTAACATTTAATTGATTTGAAACTATGTTTCATAATTTAATAGAACAGGAGTGGACTGAAGGTGTATTGCATGAGGTATTTCTACCTGTCAAACATACTTGTACAGTTTCATATAACTAATATCAAAGGAAAATGCTTCATTCACAGTGTTGGGGTAAATAGTCGAAATAGAGTACCTGGACGTAACGGGGAATCTAATATGTTTTGACTATCCCTACATCTACATTATAACCTGAATTACATTCTCATTTATTCTTTAAGCTAAGTCTTTTAAGTCTTTTGGTATCAATTCGGAAATTAAATGAGACTAAGAGAATGATAGAAATAATATACAGAGGAACATAGGTAGTTTTGAGGTTGTTTTAACAACTAAACAAAATCCCTGACAAAATTAATAAAATGTGATTTTAGTAGATAAGTTTAGTTTAAATTTCTACACATAGTTATCCCAACAACGCTTTGATATATTTTGTCAAAGGCATTCCATAATTCAAACAGGATTCTATATCTTTATTTAAAAAGTTTAGGTTAAGATTCTGCGATGCTCATGAAAATATTCTAGAAATGTTGAGAATATTATAGTTTGAATATTAATCTAAACCTTTCTACATAAGCAAATTTATTTTGGCCAAGATTGATTTTTTTCCAATAAAAACTGGTGAAAATGCAGTCATACATTTGTGTTACCTTATGTCCCTTATTAATATGTTATATTTTACTTTTTTCCTCGCTGTTTAAATTACTGTTAGCAGTCTCGTTGAAGGAATAGGGCCATATTTACTGTTTGAAGCAAATATTAATACAATTTATTTTCTGAAAATATTATGTCTAGGAACTAAACATTTATTTAGATTAAATAACAATAAAATGGGTTATACCAAATTTTATTTTATTATAATCTTATTTATAAATAAATTCATGCTAGTATACAACTAATTATCACCCCAGAATCGAAAAAAATTTGTTCTTGCCAGACAAATTTCCATAGTTAAGGTTGCTTTTAGGAGAAATTTCAATAATCTTAAATTTTTTTAACTGTTATAATTTGTATGGATGACATTTAATACTCTAGTTTCACCTATAGAGTTTTCTAGGAAATTTATATCAAATAATGTATTCTACTTTCACATAAGAAGTATTAAATAAATATTACTGCATTGAAATTGTTGTTTATGCATCCTTAAGCCTACTCAAAAATACTGTGGGAGCATTTCATTTAAGTAACCCTTCCTTTACCCATCTCATAAAATAGGTTGTTAATAGCATGGTGTTGAAACTAATAATTAAATTAATAAAGGATAAACAGTACAAGGAAATAATTAGATGTTTATTAAATTAGGTAAAAGTTTCACACCCTTGCAGACCATATCTAAAACAATGCTAGCCCTGAAACTCCCCCACCCCTCACACACACACACAGACACCACACAGACACCACACAACACAACCAATAAACCACACATTCTGTTCTTTAAACAAGCGGTGGAGAAAATGGTTGCTAAGCAACGATCCCTTGTAAACAAACCTTTCATTAGGTGTCTCGAGATGGTGTCCGCTCTGATTGCGACGTGTCTTGAATTTCACACCCCATGATGACAATAACGTGCTTTCCAAACAGAAAAAAAATAATTCTGTAAAATACATTTTCTCACAAAGGGAAGCTATAACTCACTAAACATTATTTCTGTATTAAAATGGACATACTATTATATTACTTTACTTTAAAATGTACCCCCTCCTCTCCACCATAATCCCACGCCCCCATCCTACCCTCCGAAGAGGTAGGTAGCGTTCATGGAGCATGATTCAATTTTATGAAAAACCAACATCATAGTCTTCTAAAATTCCACGAAACAATTTAATAAATGAATTAAAATTCACGGAAAAAGTATTGTCTATGTTGGTGGATTTAAAATATACTGTGTAATATTATATTTCTGTTACTCTTAGGTAATCTACAAGTGTGCAAAGTAAAATATATCTGTTTTGAAAAATTATACCTACCGTACCGTACCGTCCAGGATATTACAAATTAACGAAATTAAACAGGATATTGTAAACTTTGCAAGTAGGTATTAAAATAAATTTAGTACCCGATGAAACATATTTTTATCTCTTTAAATGCAACTCATTTTTCTGCAGTACATCTTTTTAACCACATCTACATACTTATATTGGCGTGTCAGGGTTAAGTAAGATATAATTAATTCCCACATTTGTGTGAAAGAAGAGTTTTAAATCATTTAGATAAAAAAAACTTGCATACCCGGCCGGTATTCTAACCTCAAACAACCCATCAACGGTAAACCAAGCTATACGAGACAGATGCCTTTCCACACGAAGCCAACCTCTCCCTTGTTGTGTTAATGCAAATAAAATTAGAAAAGTAATATAAACTACCAGGAAATTGTAATATCAAAACCTTAAAAAAACTTCAGAACTTGTTAACACTTAAAATGTAACACATATTTCAATCATCAATAAAATACAAAACTTGTATGTATATACAAAAATGTAAGGTAAGTAAAAAAAAAATATTTAGCTACACACATATTTTTTAAAATTGCAAAAACATAACCTTATTTCTATTATTATTTTAATTTAGGAATAGAAAACAATAATAATATACTCTGCTGTAACTTGCCATATGTTATATTTGTACTTAGCTTGAATATGAGAGAGTATTTAATTTAGTAGGCGATCACAAAGCTGTATTTGACTGCTATGATATTTAGAGTAATAAGTTAGCATTCCTACAGAAAAGTAATTTAAGTGTATAATTTTCAAACCCCCATCAGGGTTTTACGTGAACTAAAGCACTAACCTTATTTGATCTGGTTTTCCGGTGACCGGTAACTCGGAGATACAACCTCCGACAAAAGTACCTAAGTGGGAGGGGTGGGGTAGTGTATCCTAAATGGGTTTTAATTTTCTCTACACTCAAATTCGGATAGAGACCATGCGGCCACCGAAGCGGATAGGATGAGTTTTAAGATGCATTGCATTTAAAAAAAAAACGTGAATTGTGTGTTGTCTCATTTTTAACTATTCTGTGATGAATTAGCAATTAAATTGATCGCTAATTAACTGATTTTCTTGATAAAGTTAATGAAATATGCTTAGTCCTACATGACCAAATTAAATACTTAACCGATTAAAAATGAAAATTAAATCAAGTCTATCAGCTTACCTTAATATTTTTCAGTTCTGTATTTTTCTTGCTACACTAATGGTTTTTTTTTCTCTCTTGCACATTGCGTTTCCTTTTCTATCGCTGAATCTTTTGCATTTTTTATATCCTTTCTTCCTCCATGGAGAAACGTCTATGAAGAGTAAGAGAGATTTCTTTCAAGTTTTTGAACGCCCGCACACTTCCGGCGGAACTTCCGCCAACCGTACGTTCCCTGGAGGACTTTCGCTTTCACGTGAAGACGGATATTCAATTTTCCTCCTTCTGAAACTTCTGGGAACTGGGTTGAGTGTTTTCGTAAAAGGGAAATGCTTAGGTTTTTATTACTCTTCATACGGAAATGGATTGTGTTAATTATATTGTGTATAACTAGCTATCATGAAGATAGAGATATTGTTAATTAATATGAGTTTCGGAAACTCTCATACAGATACGGTTATTATTTGTTATTGTGGGTCTAGCTAACTCTCATACAGATACGGTTATTATTTGTTATTGTGGGTCTAGCTAACTCTCATACAGATATGGTTATTATTTGTTATTGTGGGTCTAGCTAACTCTCATACTAGATACGGTTATTATTTGTTATTGTGGGTCTAGCTAACTCTCATACAGATACGGTTATTATTTGTTATTGTGGGTCTAGCTAACTCGCATACAGATACGGTTATTATTTGTTATTGTGGTTCTAGCTAACTCTCATACAGATACGGTTATTATTTGTTATTGTGGGTCTAGCTAACTCTCATACAGATACGGTTATTACTTGTTATTTTGGGTCTAACTAATGGCCTGCGCACACCAACTCGAGATCGAGAGCGGGAGGAGTGGGACGCGGGAATAAACGAAGGAATTTGTGGTTGGAAAAAAATGGGTGGGATTGAGGGTGGTTCCACCAACGCTAAGCTAATCGTGATAGTTCAAGGGAGGATACCAGTGTATTCAGGTCTGTCTCTCTTGAGTTGGTTTTAGTCTATATGTTCATTACATCATTAATTAAGTGTGGACTAAGTTCGTAGCTATGTGTACTTCATAAGAAGTAGTATTATTGCTACTTTCTATAGCTAAAGATGAAGATAAAAGAACGAAGCAATAGGGGCATGGCATTAAGGCCCTTAGCCCTGTCAAGTGCCAAGTCTAAAACCTATTTTGTGGGATGGTGGGCGGGAGGGTGACAGGCGTGGCGTGGCTTCACAACCGTCCAAAGTAACCTTCCGCGCCAACAATAACAGATGGATCACGGGAACCGTATATGGCGCTAGCTACCAGACAGGTCTTGCGGAAAAAATCATACGTTCTAAAATATCATTTTTCTCCAGAAGGAGTGAAATTTTTATGTTAATATTTTCGACACCCCTTCTAAGATAATGTATTGATGTTTATTAATTGTTACATTTCCTTATTTTTTGTTATGAAGCCGGCAGTTTTCTATTGAAAAATGTCAATTTTATCGATATTTGATCACTGTTAAAATTATACAGAAGGTGTGTACATAAAAAGTATATCTTAATCAACATGCTTCTATTATTGAAAAAACCGTTTCCGAAAAGAAAATTGCAAAACAATAACAATTCTTGAAGATAACAGTTTGTTCCCATGGCTCTGCATTTCCACGCCAAATGAAAAGGGTCAATCGCCTTAATAAAGAAAGACTGTCACACTTAGAATATATTTACTCACCAGATACAACTTTTAATTCCTTCTCGATCTCTTTCCATATATGGTTCCTCTTCATGTTCTTGTAGTCTTTATGACGTAAATCGTAAAGCATGGGGTAAGTGTATACAATTTCTAGCGACTGCTCTGTGATGGACACGATGATAAAACACACACACACACAGCACCGCCGTTTGCAACCAAAACACGACTAGCGGGACGTGGAACGCGGGAAAACAATGTATGAAGCGATCAACGCGGGACGACGCTGCAGTCCTGAGTTCGACAGCAAATACGCGGTATTTATTGGCCTCAGTTAATGCTCTCTTATATCCCGCAATAGCATTCTTAGTTTGCGCGAATTTCGCCCCCATTCCCGCGTCTCGGGTTGGTCTGCGCAGGCCTTAAATCTCATACGTAGACAGGTATTGTTGGTTATTTTAAGTAGGATCTATCTCTAATAAAAACACGTATTGAGTTGTTAAAATTGTGTCAGGCTCTCGTTTAGAGATGAGTTGTGTTTTTAGTGTAGCTTATTCAGAAAAAGACATTATTAGCTTTGACAGTTATAAAAGTTACTAAAACAATAAGTCAAGTCATATGAACCGAAACCGTAACTTTTCATAAGAGTATGTAAATACTCTAAAATGGATAAGCCTACTAATAAAAAATAAAATGTGATCAATGTTTACAGAAAAAATAAATGGTACGGAACTCCGCACGGACTTTCTCGCTCTATTGTTTAAAAATGGATATATTTACTCAAAATCGGTAATATAATTTATATTAGTGAACCCGAGAAAAAATTTCGCTATACATACGTAAAACATTTTTTGACTCACAGTTTAAAATTTTATAATTTTATATTTTAAAGAATTAACGTCTTCATTTGTATATCTGGACCAATAAAACAAATCGATATTGGGTCCCAAATGGTCAACACTTCCTATTAACATTTTGACTTACGGTTAAAAATTGTTGGCATATTATTAGGGGATGCACATCTTATGGCTATCGCACTGCTATTAAATTTCTTTCTTATAAATTTGGACCAATAAAATAGGTAATTATTTACTATTGAATCTAAAAAAAAGTGTATTTTCTAGAAGCTTCTTCCCTCAAAATCCTACTATATTATATTCATGGGGTAGGGATGAAGAGGGTATCATGGTAAATGTACCCGCATTCAAATAATTATAGAGAAGGTGGGAATATTAAAGTGGTGTACATCGGGATATAACCCAGTCAATTGCAATTATTTTAACGGCAACAATTTATCGGCTACTATAACAGGTAGTGAGGTCAATATTATTAACAGCTAGTGATTATAGTATTTTATAAGTACCAATGATTGCTTACCTATATGTATGTATACAGTATAAATATCTATTTATTTAGAACAATTAGATTGGTTTGTTTGAAAAATATTTTTTGGTGCATACATATTTTAAGATTTTTTTCTAAATTAAATACTTAAAACGTTCTTTTTCAATGGCATTAATGCACTGAAAGTTCATTGCCAGACTTATAGAAGCTATCCCTACCTTGAGCTAGTTCTATTCAGTCCATCTCACTATAACCCATCCTAGTCTTGAGCTAGTTCTATTCAGTCCATCTCATTACAACCTATCCTTGTCTTGAGCTAGTTCTATTTAGTCCATCACACTATAACCTATCCTTGTCTTGAGCTAGTTCTATTAGGTCCAGTTCACTACATCCCATCTATATCTTGAGCTAGTTTTATCAAGTCCACCTCAGTATACCCTATCCTGAGCTAGTTCTATCCAGTCCATCTCATTATATCTATCTCTTTCAGGTCCATTCTACTCTCCCATCTGTGTCTATCTAGGTCTTACCAATGGTCTCTTCCCATAGGACTCCTTTCATTCGCACTGAATATGAACTCACCGTAACCAGTGCGATTCAATTACCCAACAATGTAACTCATTATTATGTAACCTCCTGCACTATCCATTATATTCATTCCTACTTGGATCAAATATATTCCTAAGCGCCTTGTTTTTGAACACTTTGAATTTGATAAAGTTCTAGTAAGTGATACTTGAAAAGTGGAATTATTTTAGATAAAAACATTCCAAGATAATTCATTTTTGGTACAAAGGGATACTTTTGATAAGTATTTATGTGTAAAACTTATTTTCATTTTCGTTAACTTTTCGCCCACCTGAAATGTTCATGGTACGCTTAGTTTTTAGAATAAGGAATTCCTTCACTGTTAGAAACAGAATTAAAGTTTCAAGTTATCATCACGAGTACGTATTAAAAGTAAGAAATGATCCGACAGCCATTAAATTTATTTCTCCTTCTTCCTTTCTGAAGAAATAAGGAAAGTTGAATAACTCTGTGCCAAGAGTAATTAGCTTTACTAATCTTCTGATATAATTTCTTCTTCTTCATAGGAATTCGAAAATTTATCTTATTTTTAGATCCAACATTTATTCCGAAGTTGTTCCTATGCTTCATAAATTTTATTAATTTGAATCGCTATATAAATGTCAAAATACATCTTTCTGCTATGATTTTTTCCCAAAAAAGCATTTTATTTGTAGTAGTATTTACATATTCTCTTTTAACCTTAAATATATTTCAGATATAATTAATTCGTATTTGTAAAAGGGAATAAATTAAAATTACATATTAAATGTGAAATAATTTTAATTTTTTAATTGTCAATATCATTATATATATATATATATATTAACAACTTAAAAGTAGGGAGACCAAAATTAGATTAGTTAAATGGTTGAAAACACAAATTGAATCCTTCATTAATATCCAAACAATTATTTTTTGCCATAACCTTGTTTTGATTTATTGTTTCTTAATTGTGTTTTCTTTCATTTTTCACACAAATTTAAGTCATACCATGAATAAATTACACTTTGTTTTCCTTGAATGGTATAAATATTACCTTGACCGGCTATACTATGGCCCTATTCCATAACTTTTCATGGTAAGCTTGCTGCCTTTCAGGATAATCGAAATGTATATAAGTCTACTTATAATTAATATATATTCTTTGAAAAGTATCACTTATCATGCAGTCTACTAATAAGTTTCCTCTTAAATAGTGTTTTAATTATAATAGAATCTATTCGATTTTGGTTTGTTTTTATCTTTTACCCTAAGATTTCTAGAGCAATGTTAGCCAAAATTTAAAAAATTCACTAGCAATATTGAGAATCTGAGCTTTAATATAACTATTAGGAGTGTAAATTTATTAATTCCGGGATACCCACAGGAAAAAATATCTCCCGTTCCCGACACGATTGTCGGGACAGATATGCTATAGTCTCGAAAATTCCAGGAAAACTTCTAGAATTATTCTTCCATTCCTGAATATCTAAAACATTCGGTAATTCAACACATTCTTATATTTGCTATTATTATTTAATATGTGATAGGTATTATTTATTTAAGTTATTTTGGATGATCGATTTAGTTTATATTTCACTTAAAACAAAGAAGTTATCTTAAATAAATAGATTTAAACTAGTCGCCCGCCTTATTGAAGTGTTGTGCAGTCTCTATAGTGTTACTACTCTTAGACTACGCATCAAATTTATAGGTAGCAAAAACATATACTGCTTGTTGCATTCACCAAGCGATAGTAAATCATATCTAGTCTAGAGACATAGGCGCCGACTGAGGGGATGCTTTGTATATTAAGCACCTCAAAAAATAATTTATGGGGTGCTCAGCACCCCCAGTATTTCAGCCTTTTAAAAACCTTAATATTACGGTGCTAATTCTATCTTGGATAGGCCTATAGGATTGCGCTGCGAACGATGTTTTCTAGTGTAGAAAATGACAGGTCCTGCCCTCTTAAAAGTAAGCAAGCGGGATTAAGTTGGTAACACTCATCACTCGCGAACCGATAGCCTGGCATTTGTCAACATGTTTCCATTATATTTGGCTAGTGGCAGTACTTGTATTGTATGCATTAGTTTTGTGTTATGCATGTTTGTTTTCTGTTATTAAATTTATTTTTATTTTATTTTACTAAACATATATTGAGACTAACAAATTGCACCTTAACTTTGGACATTTTTTTAAAATACGGTCCTTGAAGATTTGAAAATGTTATACTACACCCACATCCCTTTTTATAGAGCACCCCCATTTTTTACAAATCGGCGCTTATCACTAGGGAGGTGATAAAAATACATTTAATATTCTAGTTTCTTTGGTGCTATAAAGGATTTATAATATGTTGGTGTCCGATTTGTATTCAGTTTTCAAACTTTTTTGTTTGTGTTAATCTTCATTACTAGGGCCTATCTATTCATTTATCAAACTTAATATTCCACCGTGTTTTAAAATAATATTAGCATATTTAGAAATAATTAATTGTAATGTTTTTATTTCCGTTCTCGCCCCAAGGTAAAGGATCTTAAATTTCTCGTTTCCGATCTCGTCTTTATTATTGAGTGCCGTTCTCTTTCTCGTCTCAAACGAAAAAAACTCAATCTCGCACACATCTAATAATTCTAATTTATTTATTTATACTTTCTCATGTCTTTAAAATACGAGAACATGTTTGACAATAAAATGCATTGCGCTGAAGTTATTAAAATAACAAACCTCATTCAAAAAAGGTGACAATATAAAAATAAAGCACTGTATTTGGAATATGACTTTTAAAAGTGTTTTCCAAGATGGTCCAAAATTTAAAAAAATTGGACCAAATTAAATATATTATTGAATTTAGTAAACATTAAAAAAAGTTAGTCCAGGTCTATCATTGTGCTTGAAAAAAATTATTTATATCTTAATTGAATAAAATCTATTTACAAATAGTACTCCACCAGTATAAGGAGATTTTGATTAATTTCTTATGTGGCCCATATTAAATGAGTACATGGTATCTTGAGTTTTGAATTTTTTTTATAATTCTTTTTGACACCCATAAATTATCTAAAAGCTACGCTATACATCATAGTTATATAGTCAGATACAAACTTTTAAAAATATCAAAAGTATATTAAAATATAATTTTGAGTAAGATTTTTCAAATTAAGTTATGAATTGTGTAAAAAATCGAGAATCAACAATTTTACTAGTTTTGAACCAGACTCTATTTATATTGATACTACTTCTTTATTTCACTAAAACATTTGATAGTATAATTCCTGAAGCACTTAGAAACCAGATCATGGACACCTTTTTAATTTTTGAAATATATAAATGATATTGTTTTGTGCTAAAAACTTAACTTAAACTATCGATCGAAATTCATTTAAATTCAAATCGTTTTTAATAACTATAAACATGTAAAACGAGATAAAAACAAATAATTTTCAAAAATTGGGCTTAATATAATAAATATTTTTGAAATATGTTTTGTGTCTACGGATTTTCCCAAAACAGCTGTAGATATGAAATATTTTTAGTGCACCCTTAACTAATTGATAATAACCGGGTCCTATTGTTCTGACCAAAACCATCCAAAATGTTAGTAACTGAAATACACTTGTAAAAATTTCCAAAATTTAGAAAATACACAACACTAAGCAATTCAAGTATTATATTTAGAAAATAAATATTATATATCTAGTTCCCACGCATTCCAATATTTAGGGATATATTTAACATACATGTACTATACATTTTTTTTTATTAAAATCGTAAAATGCTTATTTTATTTTTCATCGAATAAATTTCTTAATCAAAGGAGGCCCAATTTTTTAAATTATTCAAGCAATATTTTATAAGCTTTAAAATTACTTTAAGAAAATTTAGCTCTGCTTATCCAAAAGCACATGCTTCTAATAGGAGTACAAACATTATAAATTATAAATATTGGGATTTGAAAAATAAGCGATGTGTACAGAGCAGATCAAATAATTATTCAGGGAAAATTAAATGTAATTTAATCTTGTAAATAATATTTTAATATGACTGTCACTTGCACGAATCTCCCTCAGAACTCTATTTATTTATATTCTCAGTGAACACCGCTTAACGTACAACGCAGCAACAGCCCCGTGGGAACAAAACAATTTTCACAATGAATCATGGACATATACCCCCGAGATAAACAAATATTTGATGCGATAATCACCCTCCTATTCCAAAAAACAATAAACCTATCCTTTCCAGGTACGGGCGGACTAGAAGTATTTATGTATACACGCAACGGTGAGCACGCGGATCATACGCCAAGCTCGTCTAGTTTGGTTAGTTGGTGAAGTGGAGGGCCGGGTACCACCTGGCGTACAGGGGATGGTTTTATGACCTAAATGGATTCACTCTTTATCCACGCAAATGCGGGCACATTTAATATAAATGATCTTTTTAGCACTATGTCTTACAACCACCCTCAGTGCATCGGACTGGGATCAAACTCCGATCATCTCGTCTTTGAAAGTACATTCTAACATGCGAGTAGCACGTTAGACCATGTGGCCACCTAAGTGGGTATATAAATGCTAACAGAAAAAAAAATCCCCATAAGTGTAGCTAAAGGTGGATAGTCTGAATGTATACAAGGACACCGTGCGGAATAAAACAATTGTATCATCCATTCATGTTACTCCTATGACATTCAGTAAATCTATGTGGAATTTAGAACTAGGCCACTTATGTGACAGTACAGAGTTTCATACTTTTAAAATTGAAAAATGACACCTGAACACGGGAATCGAACCCGGGACCATTGACTTAGTAAGCCAATGCGCTAACCACTGTGCTATCCAGGAATCGTCTCGTGTCTAGGGTCATTCTTTACTCATATTTTAAGGCAAATGTGTGATTATATTAAGATCACGAGCTATCAGATAACGCAGCCACCTTTGGCTTATTGCACAGTTGGCTTATTGCTGCCAATTGTACAATAATTATTATAATTGCAAGGGATTGCTTATTTAAGAATCAAAATAGCCAAAGCTATTATTTATGCTTTTTAGTGAGGATTACTCCATCTAGATATCATATTCTGAAAATTGAAAAATGACACTTGGATACGGGAATCGAAAAAACCATAAATAATAACTTTGACTATTTTGATTCTTAAGTACAGAATTTGTTAGAGAAAATGCAAATGAACCCGGTTTAGTTATAATATGTTCCAGTAGTTAGAGAGCTCAAAATAATCACATTAATCGAATAACATCTACCAGCAAAAAATAATGCAAAGGATGTCTTAGCAAGACTTAAAAAAGTAGCACAAAACAATAAATTTTCACTATGCTAAAATAAATATCTCAACATAAATTAACGATACAGGCTTATTGACAATAGATTATGTAGAAAATCTATAGTAATAGTAACAACATGTACACTTCTTTTACCCTGAGAGGTAGCAAGCTAGCTTTTCTTGATTCTGCTATAAAGGAGCTTATATGCACGGGACATAGTGGAGCTCATCAAGGTAAGACTGTAAGTTTTCACGGTAAACGAAGTGTAAGTGTAAGCCTACTAAAACTTAACCTAAAAATATTGCAATATCATACAATCTGCATCATAGTTAAAAAATAACCCGAGGTATTCTTGCTACCTTTCCGAGTAAATGTAGAGTACAATAAAATACGACATAGTACTGTCCTCAGATGACGTCAAGTATTATGCAGAGGGAGGAACTAAGTAGGTCTGCGCAAGTGCGTTGGCTCAAATAAAGTCATGAAAAAAAATATGTATATATATATATATATTGGTGGTATCGTGTTCGTTGTCTAGGTTTAATAGTTATGTTAAGAAACACTGACAGAAATTAGTACGCACTCATAAATGCTTCTATATATGAAGATGCCCATCATCTGTTTGTGCTAATGGTGTGGGTGAAACCAAAGTACGGTTGTTCTGTAGTACAGTCCAATTTTCACAAGAATAACCTTTTTGAAAACACTTAACATGTTTTTGCAGCCAGAATTAATAACATTAATTTATCGTTTTTTTAGTGATTTTTTAGGTATTAATAATAAAATATATTTAAATATAGCTGCAGATCACATGACTTGACGTAATTTATTAAACTAGTTTTAGTAACCGTCAAAAATGTTTTTTCTTATCTGAACCTGAATGGAATTATTCAAAAGTCAGTGGTTTGATTCCATTCAGCTACACCACGAATCCTGTTTTTCTCCTCATCAAAATTTCCATCTTATGGTTGAAACGAATTATGGTTAATTTTCTTTATATTCACCCTACTAATTCCTTACCCTTAGTTTATATAGTTTAAGTGGCTGCTCTTATTGAGTATACTTAAAAGCCCGGTTGACGCAAAATATAAAAAAGAATAACCAACTTTTTAATTCGTCCCAACCCGCTGTCATAACCTGCTTTGATGCCTCATTTATCTTTCACTGCTTTCTATGCGATCCGATTGTTTGTGGCCACAGCTGTTAATGTAGGGGTAATTTTTTAGTTATAATTTGCCTCCGTCGTTCTCTCTCTCTTACCCTATCACCACCATCCCCTTTTCACCCCTCTCTTTTGACCCCACTGGCTTGGCCGGTAGTAAACTCCGCTAAATGATTGGAGTGTTTTGTCCCAACCCCGGTAACATGCGGGTCATTATATTGCGGTGGCAGACGGGTCCTACGCTGAACTTTTGATGACGGCACCGAACATGGGATGTGTGCGTGAGAACATGCAGCTGGCAGAGATACGTGGGTCATGTGTGCACGTATAGGTTGTTGGTTTTTTCTTACCAAAATTATTCAATGGGAAATATTTTGTTACTGGAAATACTAGTCATTCCAGTGTTCCTGATTATGAAATATTGTCATTTTTAAATTTTAAACTTATTAATGTATCCTGATGAAATTTAAGTTGCTTTAAATCAAAATATGACAGGTTTTCTCCCCTCCTCTTATTACAGTTCAATTTTCATAGGAAGAGACTTTTGTAAAATAAAAACTTTTTTGTTTTGCAGTCAAACTTGATTGCATTTTATTATTTTATTATTGTTATCTTTTATGTATGTAATACATAACAAGTGTCCGTAAAATATTACATGACCTGAGTTATGATTAAATGAAAATTTACCTAGTAACCTTTTTAGCTTTCAGAAGAAGTACTTTCTATGAAAAATGTATTATATCCGCATTTAATTGTAAGAAAAAAATTCTAAAACCATATAAGAGAAAAAAACACTTTCAGTACACCTGGCTGGGATACGAACTG
Organism: Timema genevievae; assembly: GCA_902155825.1. Lineage (NCBI taxonomy): Eukaryota > Metazoa > Arthropoda > Insecta > Phasmatodea > Timematidae > Timema > Timema genevievae. The sequence goes on along the minus strand of CABFWO010002952.1, from coordinate 52,538 downwards.
CGACCTCCCATTCACTATAAAAACAGATTAGACGGGCTTGATATTTTGTTTGCATGCTCATTGATGTAGTTATAATTATTCAACTTTCGTGTTTACATATAAGTAAATATTGTACTGTTTAATACCAGAGTAAAACATTGCCATTGTAATGTATTGACGACTTTTTAAGTGTTTGGGATGTATTCGACTGGCAATTGGGCATTTCTAGTTCTCTGCTGAAGTTTGAAATTATTTTCCATCGGCACAATGTTTTACTATTTTGATTGTACGCCTTTGTATAGGAATTTCGCTAATGGGATAGGTATCAAGAAGGTTGAATTTAGAGTAAGTGTACCCGCATTTGAGTAGAGTAATAGTGGGAAATGATTTAGGAAAAACCATCCTAAGTACACCCGGCTGTGATCGAACCACGATATATCCATCATCGGCAGTCTAGTTTATTGCAAGAGTGATGACTTAGACCATGCGACCACTGAAACTGGTACCTGTAATTACTGACTTTACTAAAATCTCATTTTTTTAAAACTTGATCTATTTTAGTTAAATTTCAAACAACATAGCCACATAAGTAAATATTAAAATATTTCGGCTTTCATATGTGTTACGAATAAATATTTTATCACTAAATCATTTTTCTTTAAACAATTTGAACTTTGCTCGGCACGTATTAATATTATGACAAATTATCTTGAAATTAAGCTTCATCACAAAGAAAATAATTAATAAGGAATTACAGAAAATTCAAAACAAAAAATATGTTTAAAATGGTCTGGTTTCTATTTAACACTAGGATAAATATATTTTATATTCAAAAGAGAATAGAACAAACAATCGAAAAGATGGTGAAACAACTAAGATATAGATCGAAAAAGAGCGAGTAAGATAGCCAGAAATATAAATAAAACAGTAGAAAATAATGGGAAAATCGTAAGAATGATTTGAAAACAAGGGGCGTAAGAAAAGATCGGAATGATTGAAAAGAGAAAGTAGAAGGTTTGTGAGCTTTCAAGATCGGATTAGAGAAGTGGGATAGCTTTTAGAGGCATTCAGTTTATTTCATATATATATATATAAAGAATTGTTCTGCGAGATACAATTCAGTCAAAAACGTTTCAGAGCTCTCTAAAATCAATCGATTTTTAGCCTTTAAAAAAATCAAATTAATCTTATGGACACAGCACTCAAAGCTACTGCATTAAATGCCCACTTAATGGGAGTGATGTTTGCGGAAAATGTTCCAATAGATGGGATTGTATTATTTATTTAGTATGTGTGTTGTGTTACTTATTTTTCTGTCTCTGGTTTTAAAATCACATGTACTAAATCCATTAATAAAATTCACTATCTCCTCACACTTTTTTCAGTTTGAATTGTTTGTATAACAACAAAGTCAGATTATGGTAGTAATTTAGTTAATGTTTTAAATTAGATTTTATAGATTACACAAATTTAATCTTCCTTTCACAATAAATTAAAAAGAAATTTTAAACAGTGTTAAAATAATATACTACTAAAATATCAGTGAGAGATTGTATTACTAAAATTAAATAATTCATTACGTTGTATATCAACCACTAAACAATTTTGTTTAACACTAGCAACTGTAACCTGATTCTTAAAATAAAGTGATAAATATTTTAATTTTGTTGGGCGTACTGTATTTAACGTGTATTTTATGAACAGACGCTTAACTCGCATACAACTTACAATTTAACTTATTATAGAACAAGCAGAGCACCCAGTTCTTAAGTCATGAATTCATATCTATTTAAAGAAGAAGCCACAGACACACAAAATATAAATTTTCAGAATGGCTGGGAATGGAACCTGGAACCATTAAAATTAGTTTGTACTGATGTTTTAGGTTATTCCGACAATGATTCCCGGAGTTATATATAGCCAATATTTATCAGTTAGTAAAAAATAAATATTACTAATGATGTAACCTACTCAAATATTTCAAATTTTCAAAATACTCAAAGGAAAGACAGTGACATATATTTATTTCGACAACAATTATTTAATATATATATAAAGCTCCATGGTGTCAGCTTGAAATCAAGTCATACCGACCAACTGGCCTCTGAATGTTGGCGAATATACTGCCAACATCCACGGATAGGGGGTGTCATGTGGTCAGCACAACAAACCTTAATCTCAGTTCTCTAAACCAGATTTTACATTTCTTTTTTTTTTAATAAAAATACATACTTCAAGCATAATCATATTAGAGTTTAGAAATTCTAAATTCTTAAGACGTAATTATAAATAATTCCCGCGCTGCTACAAAAAAAAAATTATGGCTTCACCCTGCAAGTGAGCTGTGCTGACCGAGTGGCCGCAGCATGTTGCCAAATATAGTATCATCATTTGTGTATAGAGGGTGTAATGTGGTCAGCACAATGAGTCCTACGGCCGTTAATCTCAAATTTCTAGACAGGATCTACCACTTATTTATTCAAGTAGCTCTTAATTTGCCCTCACGAGGCTAAGTCGATCCCATTCCAAACCCACTGCTTCATAAAAAAAATTCTGGAAGTGCTGAGGATCGAACTTGGGACCTATGAATCTGTAGCCATTAGACCACAATTCTACCACACCCATTTTAACTGTAATTTTTTAATTGAAAATCTCTATATTGAAGATATTAATAACATGTGTGCTGATATACCTAGATTCTCTTAATCTTGAGTCTACATTTCAAATACCTCAAGGAATACTGTTGAGAACTGTCAAGACAAAATTCACGCATGATGATTCAGCGTGCCAACTTGTTAATAACTTAAATTACGTATTCCTTTATAGTACATGAGGTTTTCTGATCCTTGACAAGCACAAACACGCCCCTCTCACCCTTTGACACAGGGATATCATCAAAGTCCTCCATTTAGATACTTTGAGAATTAATCATTCATGAATAACCCTCAGTTCTTCAAACAAATGGATACATATTACAATGCAGTACAGTAATAATAATAGTATTAATAATAGTAATAATAATAATAATAATAATAATAATATCGGCTTTATTTGGTCCAAGTTAAGGCCAGCGCCTTTTCTTACACACAACCCCTTAATAATAAAGAATGTTTATTTAACACTTATGTACCATTGATATGATAGATAAAACTAATATATAATATCTGTACAAAATAATAAGCAAAAATAAATGATATGGTGCACCGCACAGACTTTCTCTTTAATCTTAAAAAAGGACATTAACTAAAAACTTGTAAGATTTGTGAAATGAAATAAAATACACTGTTGCAGAAACACTCCACCAAAAGGCATAAATATATTAATATGCTTGTTAAAGAAACATTGAGAAGTGAGGAATAGCTCTCTCCACCAAATCCATTCCATCAATTTACAATCCATTTAATATTTCTAAGTAGGGCCTACATCATAAAAAAATATTTAGGTTTGCTTATAGGTAGCTCAGAAATAATTAGTTTTTAGAAATATATTTCAGATAAAAATATTTTCAATTTTAACAGTACCACAACTTTGTAATGATAAGCTAATTTGTATCTCAATTAGTTGCGGATATATGATCAAAACTGAATATTTCTGCTTATATAAAGTGCCCTTAAAGTCATTTTTATGGGAAAACAAGAATTGTCATTTCGTGTATAGTGTTTAACAGTGTCTAGATACAAAATTTAATGAATATCGTTAAAGCAAATTTCGAGAAAATCCATTTTCTTCTCTTTTTGCCCTTCAGTAAACTACTCTTAATTTTAGGGTTAGATGTCTGATGCTAAAAACCCTCGAGGGAACATGATGAAAACCCTAGATACCAAGTTTTAGGCCGAGATACAGACATTTGGCATCGTTAAAGCCACCGTTTCGTTTTCAGGGGGTCATGAAACGTAGACATTTATCAAACTATCGATTTCAATTTTTTCTATGATCACAACAAACAAAAAACATTAAGACACACTATCATACCACACATATTCACATGTCATTATACATTGCATAGCATATCTAAATATGACGGAGAAAGCAAATACTTTAAAAAGAAAACAATAATAATAATAATAATTATTATTATTATTTACACACACATCCTTATTGTATCTCTACATTTTCTCTCACATCGACGATCAAGATTCTCCTCACAGACCTTGAGCAAGCTTATGCTGAAAGGATTTTATAGTGAAAGCAGTTTTAATATTTAGATCAAGGTCATTCTAGGAACGAGCTCCACTAATAGTAAAAAAAAAGAGAATAGAAGTTGGATTTGTGAAGAGCGATAGAAATTTTGTGGGTGTCACGTGAGTGGGTGTCAAGATTATGATGAGTACAAAAAAGGACTAGTTATGAGCATAGGTATTGAAAATATCCTGTTAGCAGTATATTTATTTAGGGGTAAGTTAATTTTATCACACAATTCGTAAAAATAATTCGTACAAGTATTAAAATAGTTAAAATATTTCCTACATTTTTTTTACAGTGTATTATATACTTCCTTTAAATCATTTGTACAGTACATAGCTATGGTTAATTTGTTTTACTACATTTAACTTAATATCTTGTTATTTACATTTTTTTTTTAGATTTTAATTTTGCAGATAAATGATGTGTTTTTAGATTTTTACACTGATTTTATCCACCTTCTACCACTTTTTTTTTCTTTGTTTAATTTAAAGTTCAATTTCCAAACACAGGTTTAATACCAGCACACGACCTAAAACCAACCAAAGTTAACTAGTGTCCGGAAATTTGATATCACCATTAAGATGAATCTATACACAAGCTATAAACTATTAAATCTAACCTGGAATCAAACTAAGACTCTTGAGAGATTTAGTTGATTTTAATAAATATTTGGCCTCAGCTATTGACTTGATTTTTTTAAAATATATAACGAGGTGATTGGGGCTCAGAACCCAGTCGGGCTTACTGAAGGTGCTTTTTAATTAAATGGTTTCCAACTTTCCTTCCATGCAAATGTGGGTGGATTACCTCTTAAATACTGTCTTCCTCATCCCAACCACATCAGAGTAATTATCATGTATAAGTATAACCTGAACAGTTAGTAAGACGCGCTTATAAAAAATTAAAATTTTTGTTTTGTATTTTAAGATAAAACTTTGGCGTGGACTTGTTAATAGCTCATATTTCTATTTTAACCCCAGAACATATTGTTTACATATAATAGCCGCTGAATTGTTCAGTAATAAAATAAGCCCGGGAATGTGATTTGAACCGGCGGTGTGTGCGGCAACCGGAACATAGGCTCTCAGTGGTCNGGGGGAGGGGGGGAGGCCTGATATAAAATAATTATTAACTATTTGTTGTGAGATTTGAAGAGGGAGCGCGGGAATAACTCTCATTATAGTGGCTAAGTTTGTATTCATACTAGCTGCTAGATAAAAATATTTATTTGTGACTATTGTTTTTTAAAATAAACAATATATAACAAACTGAACTCACCTTTTATTATGAAAATTTAAAATAAAAAACACATTTCAATAAATGATTCATTTTTCATATACATAGCTAATAGCTATATTTCACTATCTGTTTTCAACGAAAACACTGATCTTGACTGAAGTTGAAATTAGTATTATCCTATCCGCTTCAGTGGTCGCATGGTCTAAAGCGCTACTTTCGTGTTAGACTAGACTGCTGATGACGGGAAGATCAAGAGTCGAATCTCGGTTCAGGAGTACTAAGGTTGGTTTTACAAAATTGTTTTCAACTCTCCCTCCGTGAGAATGCGGGTACACTTCTTATAAATCTAATCTTCCTAGTCTATAAAAATCTTTAGCGTAATTATTACATAAGCGCATAACCCGAACGGATAGTAAGATGTGGTACTAAAAAAAGTATTATCTCACTGAACACAAATTTTATTTAGGTAAATCTTTCGTAAATATCTTAAAAATGTGTTTTGAAATGTATTTTATTTTATTTGTTTACAAAAGAGGGCATAAACAAATAATTGTTTTGTATATTAGCTCACGGTCCACACTCGTAATATTTACGTCTAGGATTTTTGAGTTAGGCTACGTTAAATTAATGTTACAATGTATAATTTGTATTAACGGTCGAGGATCCAACGAAACCCTCGGGTTGAAAACTATTCAAACATACAAGATTTTAGGCACCATTGTGCAGAGTATTACTGACATTAAAAACAAGAATAAAACCTATATTGTAAATTTGTTTGAAACGTTTATGGAAATTCTTTTCTTTTTTTTTTCTTTTTTTACGTTACACTGTTTTGATGTACTCTGGTAGTTTTATTTTATACAGTTAATTCAATCTATTATTTTAATTAATACTTCTAATAGAAGTAAGATTATATCTAAAGATTTTAATTTTTTTAAATGTAATGATAATAAACAATTAGTTATTTTTTCAAATATCTATTAATAACTTTCCCAGATATCTTGAACCACATGCATTGAAATTGAAAATTATTGTTGATGACTGCCACTAACAAATATGTTTTTAAAAATATAATATTGTTGAAAAATGACACCTTCATACGGTGTCTAGTTGTCATTTTTTTAAAAATATATTAAAATGAATAGAAATAATAATGTCGAGTACATTAAAGGTCATATATCTCACTCGACAAAATATTTCCTAGATATGTATTGGCACTCATATTTTCCCGCTTTATCTATCATTAACTATTCCTTCTTTATATTCCTATAATTTGAATAGTTACCATTACATTTGTATTAATTACTAGCTACATTTCCAAAATGTGGATGGTGTTAACAGCTCGTCCTTAAATGGGTGTCGTACACAAAACTGTAGCCATGATGCTGACACCAATACGGACTAGTGTACACGTGTGACCTTTTGACCTTTTATTTTTTCCACACCTCTTACCCATGACCATATATTCTAAAAGCGTCAACATAGAAATGGACTTTATAACCTGGGATAGGGTGGTTAACGCTCAAATATTTACATGATGGTTTTTTAAATGCTATTTTCACTGTGGTTTTCCCATCTCCTCTCCACGCGAATGGAGGTGAATTTCCTATAAGAAACCCTATAAAACCTTCTCTCTTAGAATAGTTTAGTAGTAACCTTTGTGTTAAACGTATCTTATGTTTGTTACCCACTCGGGTTGTATACATATGCACTAATTATGTAATATTTCAGGATGATGAAGGTTTTATTTATTGGAATTGTTCCCGCAGTTTCTTGGAGGGAGAGTGGAAAAATAATTAGGGGAAACCACCCTTAGTATCCCTGACCAGAATTCGAACCCCAATCTCCCCATCATCGGTAATCCGGTCTATTTTGGGATTGACGTCCCTTAGAAAATTTGACCCACTGAAACTGGCTTTAAACTTACTAGTAAAAAAGTTATAACATTAGAATTTTTGTCTAGCTTTTAGATAAAATTCGAAAGTCAACTGTTAAAATAATACTGGTTGGCCCATAATATTCTGTAAGCTACTGAAAATTACTTCAACTTAGCTCTAATAGATTATTTTTACTAAACTTACTAATAAAATAAATGTTTTCTATTGTAGCTATAATTGAAGTAATGTTCAGTGACTTACAGAATCTTATGGTAATTGTTATTTTAACAAGTAACACTACCCACTTCAGTGGCCAAATGGTCTAAGGCGTCACTCTCGTTTGCCTGCTGATGACGGGGACATTGGAGTTAAAGTCCCGGTTGGGTCTACTGAAGGTATTTTTTTCCTAGATCGTTTCCCACTCTCCTTCCACGAAAATGCAGGTAGAATACCTCTAAAATGCTTCCTTCCTCATTCCTACCCTGTTACTCTATTAGTGTTATTATCATACTTGCACATAACCTTAACAGGTAAAAAGACGTGGGGATAAAATAAACGTTGACGTTTGAATTTTATCTAAAAAAAACTGGATGAACATACTAGTATCACAAGTTTTTTTTACAGAATAAAGATATATTTGAAAATTTCCGAGTTTTTTTATTATAAAAAACATTTTTAATACTTAAGTGCATTGCGTCATTTCACCCGTTTTTACTATCTACATATTTACACTAATTGATCAATGAGGAAGAATTTATCCCCATTTGTGTGGAAATAAAATTGGAAACGTTTTAGGAAAACCACCCATTGTTCATCCAGCGGGGATTAGAACTCTAGCCTTTTAGTCACAGGCAAACCAGTTCAGATGATATTGATGCCTAAATCCAACTGATCTCCAATACGGGCACCCGGGTTTAATACATCATTTAATCAAATAATAATATTTAATGTGATATTTCCAAAAATAAATAAATAAGGAAGTCTAATCCTGTTCAGCAAGGTCGAACGTTTTTACTTTAGTTGATTTTCTTTAGCAAAAAAAAAAATGTTACGATCGATATGGGTGGTTACTATTATGGATAAAAAAAAGTATCTCATAGCCCTACAGATATGACTCAGCTAAGCTTGAGAAGTGCCGGCTGGTTTGAAAATCCATCTCTTTTCTTCCCGCGGAAAAGCTTTACAGGCCATGAACAAACTGACACACCCACAAAAAGAAGTATCTAGGTTGTTTTTTTTTAACTTGAATAACCTTAAAGACCTTTCCATCTTGCAAAAGACGTTAAAGGATAAGTTTCAAAGTAAGCAATAATAGCCTCTAATGTTTAAGTAGCTGCCTTAATTGCCAACCAAAATATATGTTAACAGTTTTAGAGGTTTATTTTAGCGAGCCACATCTTACTGTCCTTCACAGATAACCGTTTATTTACTCTGATAGGGTAGAGGAGGTAGATCAAAATAAGAGGAAACACACACGCATTTTCAAGAAGTAAAACAGCGTAAAACCATTGAGAAAAATCCAGCATCTGTATACCCGGGAACAGACTCAAACACCGACCTCCCCGTCATAAGCAAATCAGACCAGATGAGCTTGACTATTTAGTCTACTACAGGTCCACCAATGCTGGTTTTAGTTAATTTACTGTTGATAAGAATTTTGATTTATTTATTTAATATACATTTTTTAATCTAAACATTTATCTACATCTACTTTAAAACTTAGATCTAAAATATCAATTTTCTTATCTCTTCCTGACAGGTTATGTTATGTTCTTAATTTTTTTTAATGGAACATACATTATAAAAAGGACCGTTGGAAATAACCTTTACTTAATCTAAATTCCAATAGAAGATATTTATTTGTAATTATCTAAAACAATTACCTATTCCTTTATGGATAACATTTGATCGGTAATCAATTTCTATAAATTGAGCTTTTATTTTAATTGCACAAATTTTCAACGCCTAACGTAATAACGCAATTAAATACTATTTATCAGGAGCTCAATTTGACTTCCACTTTGGAGCCTCGAATAACTAGAATACAATTCAACAGTTGTTCAGATGATAATTTCAATTAAACGTGTGATTATGAATAATTAAATCTAATATTGGCTTATATGTTGTATTTTAAGTACATATACCATTTACAAATTAAAAAAAAATATTTTAACGATTATTTTAACGATATATAATAATATAAAAAGTTATTTTAATTTTATTAAAGCTAAAATATTCATTTATTTCCTATGTTTTATTTAGTTTATCAACTTGATATTTTTTTACAAAATTAGTTCACTAGAATACAAGAGTTAAAAAATAATTTAAACTTAAAAAAGCCCATCAGTATCAATCGTTCATCTCTAGTGCCAAAGACCATAGTGACCTAAATATGAACACGTACCCATGTCAATATATTCTATTATTTTAGGCACTAATTGAAATTGGACATGGGTACTTACTATCTCTGAGGTAATGTAAACCTTCCAGGGCCAAGGCCTAACCGTCATAGGCCAACAAACCCCTTACATCTCTTTATAAACAAAAGTATTCAAATATATAATATCTTGTAAAGTATAAAAGTCTGTAACAAATTTGTAATAAGACCTCAGTGGTAAGCTAAACAAAGCCATAGCACAAAGAAAGCATTGATAACATCACGTAAAAATACTCGATGATTTGTTTATCAAACTCACTCTTCTAAAAAAAAATTATGATTAATAAAACTTGGTGGTAAGCTGTGTAACCCCTACACTCCCTAAAATCCTTTGAGTACCCTTGAGGGTACGCGTACCATAGTTTGGGAAACTTTACTCTAAAGTAGTCAAAGGAATAGCTCGTTGTATATTATATATAAATAAATTAACAATTTTTGGTAAATGAATTTTCTCTTTCATGTCATTTTATTTGATCAATAATTCAGTTATCAACTTACAAAAAATTGTTTTAAAAATCACCAAAACGATTTGAAATTTCAGGCTTTTATGAAACCTGTCCAATCTAATAGAATGGTTTGTTTTTACACGACATAATATGCTTTGAAATGTCACCGTGAATGGTTTACCCTCACGTGTGTAATGTGCTCCCAGTTATTTTACAAATGTGCGGAACATTATTTTGGTACCGACTTTTAATCCCAACCTCATCACGGGAACGATACGTGTATTTACATACAAATACTAACGGTTCATTATGACGTAATGATTGTTGGAATACTCTAATAACATTGTGAATTACGCAACTTTGCAAAAAAAAAAGGATTTATTGGATGGGGAGGCTATCCACTATCACGCTATAACAGAAAACAACATACAACAAATTAAACATTTGTGTTAATTTAGTGATTTGTTTAACAGGATGTTATTGAGAGCTTAGTATAATTTGTAAATAAAAACAACGTGAATTATAATCTTTAATTAAAATAAAATGAAAAAATAACCTTGATTAAAACCGATCGTAATAAAGCGCCTAAAAGTTGTATGAATGTATTCAAAGTATACAAGGTTAATTTAAATTTAAAAACGGGTTCCACATTGAGAGCATATAATTATGCGGATCTAATGACGAAACAAATATATGAAGGTAGAGTGTGTGGATCAAAAGGAAGGTCATGGTCATGTAATACGTGGCTGAATTTTCCATACGAATGTTTTAAAAAGAGAAACATTAAGAGTTTTAAGAATAAAATAGCATGTATGACTCGGTGTACGGACGTTGTTGAAGCGAGAGGAGTATGCAAGGATAGAGATAAGTGTGGAGAAAGTGAGTATGGATTAAGTACGGAGTTGTTTTTTAGCTATTTGAACAGTCTACTGCCTACCCCATAAGGGGACTACGTGATTATGTATGTACGTATGTATTTGTGTATGTGTGTATGTATGTGTGTATGCATGTATGTATTTGTGTATATGTGTATGTATGTATGTATATTTGTATGTATGTATGTATTTGTGTATATGTGTATGTATGTATGTATATTTGTATGTATATATGTATATTTGTATGTATATATGTATTTGTGTATGTGTGTATGCATGTATGTATGTGTGTATGCATGTATGTATGTATGTATGTATATTTGTATGTATATATGTATTTGTGTATGTGTGTATGTATGTATGTGTGTATGCATGTATGTATGTATATTTGTATGTATATATGTATTTGTGTATGTGTGTATGTATGTATGTATGTATGTATGTATGTATGTATGTATGTATGTATGTATATTTGTATGTATGTATGTATGTATATTTGTATGTATATATGTATTTGTGTATGTATGTATGTATGTATGTATGTATGTATATTTGTATGTATATATGTATTTGTGTATGTGTGTATGCATGTATGTACGTATGTATATTTGTATGTATATATGTATTTGTGTGTGTATGTATGTATGTATATTTGTATGTATATTTGTATGTATATATGTATTTGTGTATGCATGTATGTACGTATGTATGTATGTATATTTGTATGTATATATGTATTTGTATGTGTATGTATGTATGTATGTATATATATTTGTATGTATGTATTTGTGTATGTATGCGTGTATGTATGTATGTATGTATGTATGTATGCATGTATGTACGTATGTATGTGTGTATGTATGTATGTATGTATGTATATATGTATGTATGTGTGTATGTATGTATGCATGTATGTATATATGGATGTATGTGTATATGGCTACAAGCTAATGTTAGTCAACGAGTCATCAAAATATTACTTACCCAATATCACCATCCCAGCTACAGTCGAGAAAACATAAACACATCCAGCCCCTACTTCACCCGGTCAACGACTGCCTTTGTGAAACAAGAGTCCGGACACGCCCCGCTAGAGTTCGCTAGCATAGTGCCAATCTACGCCAACCCCAGAAGAAGAGAATTTTCTTTCTAGAATACACGAGTTCGGCTTCTAGAAAAATACAGACGTTTCCATGGTCACGCACGTCCCCCCCCTCCCTTTGTGGATCCTGTCTCTTGTGTTCATGGAGTTTGCACCGTATAAAAGACCGCCCAGGAAACTATGGCGTCACTCTTAGGCCAGGTCTGGAAGCAGACGGACGAAGCTTAGGCTTCAAGGACTTGTTTAATAGAAAAGATGTAAGGAGAAATTCATTTT
>CABFWO010002952.1:0-37689 GCA_902155825.1 Timema genevievae | reverse complement strand
GGGGAACGTGCGTGACCATGGAAACATCGGTATTTTTCTAGAAGCCGAACTCGTGTATTCTAGAACGAAAATTCTCTTCTTCTGGGGTAGGCGAAGGTTGGCAATATGCTAGCGAACTCTAGCGGGGCGTGTCCGGACTCTTGTTTCACAAAGGCAGTCGTTGACTGGGTGAAGTAGGGGCTGGATGTGTTTATGTTTTCTCGACTGTAGCCGGGATGGTGATATTGGGTAAGTAATATTTTGATGACTCGTTGACTAACATTAGCTTGTAGCCATATGAATGCTACAGTATGTATGTATGTATGTATGTATGTATATATATTTGTATGTATGTATGTATGTATGTATGTATGTATGCATGCATGTATGTACGTATGTATGTATGTATGTGCGTATGTATGTATGTGTGTATGTATGTATGCATGTATGTATATATGGGTGTATGTGTATGTATATATGTATTTATATGTGTTTATATATATATGTATGTATATATAAATGTATGTATATTGTATGTACATACATATGGATGTATATATGTATGTATTAATGTATGTATACATGTGTATATATATATGTATGTATAAGTTCCTTATCTTATCCTTATCATATCATCACTGATATGATGTTTTGACTTAAGAAGAGTGCGACACAATATCCTCTACAGTTCATTTTGTTTGGGAAAAAACTTAACTGACAGACAGAAAAGTTACTGGATCTACTTTCACTTATTTATACGTCAATTAATGTTATCTGCAATTGTCACTTCTGATATATATTATCAAAACTTATAAAATAACACTAATACAGTCGAACTTGGTTATAAAAGTATCAGCTATTCCGTAAACTCGGGCGTAACGTCATTTTTTCAGCAGTCCGGTCAAACTGTCATCTATTAACGTTATAAAACCTCTGTTTTAGCGTCACTACCACTTGGTTGTAGCGTAAAAAACTCCTTAGATATTTTACTTTAAATTGTATTTAAATGTATGTATATGTAAAAAAAAAACTGAAAAAAATTGCCAATTCCTACAGAGGTATATTTTATAGCAAGCTGGGAATGTACTGGTCATACAGTGCGCTAGTCTGATAATAGAGGAATGGCAAAAATAAAGTCAGGAAGAGGGCTGCGGGAATCTTGCGCGCTTAAGGTCAAAATGAACAGAGGACTAACCCCCTTTCATTGTCACTGAGCTGACTGGAATCGTTCAACTTTGGGACTGTCTCGTGTGCGCGTCTAAGCTCAAAGCCAAGGTGTTTTTTTTTCATGTTTTTTAAGTTTAACGTTAGTTTTGGTAGTCGTTGTGTAGTCATTTGATAGTCATTATACGTAGGCCTACATTTTTTTATAATCATGGCAAGTTGTAGTAAAAAAAGAAAAGTTATGTATATTCAAGAGAAAATACGTGTCATTAGATCATGTGAAAATGGATGGAAAAAGACTGATGTATGCCATGAGTTTGGATTAATAAATTTTATTGTAAATGTCCTTCCTCACAAGCTAGTAAAAGTGTTCTATTAGTAGCTCAAGGTCACTCTTACGTAACGTTAACATTTGTTTGGCTCCTTCTATGACGTTATAACCAAGTTCGACTATAATACGGTGAAATGTTATCAATGTTGGGCGCAATAAAAAAGTTGTATTTTTTAAAAGATTCTTACTATTAAAAACCTAACGAGGTCATACTTTCCTTAAAGGTAATATATTGCCTAAGAGGGTAGAAAAGAATGAATTTATTGACCAAAAAAGAAACATTTACTAGAATCAAAAAACACTAACTATCCTGCTGGGGAGGTATTTGTTATTAATTAAAAACCATAAGTTTTATTAAATAGGCCCGTGATTTATTAGTATATTTATTAATTAAGCTTACTAGATTGTCCTTATAGGGTCAAGTATAATAAATGTTGTACTATCTCTTAATTTTATAAATAATAATTCCTAAAATATTAACAAGTAATATTATATTTGTCTATACATTTTTTATTTGATTTAATTTGATCTTTATGTCAAAAAATGTAAAAGAAGATTATTTCATGCAGTCGTCGGCAAATCAGTATGTATGTATTTAAAACATCAACCCATCTCAAATAGCAACGAGATTAACCCAAATTTATTTATTTTTGTCAATCGGATCTCAAATAATCCCATTTATCAACAAGCTAAAGATTTACATAAAAAAAATTGGCAACAAAACAGCCTTACAAAAAAAAAAGTATATACAAATCATAGCTTTATAAAAAAAATTGAAGAAAAAAGGACCACTGTCTCAATAGAATTAATTTTCTTTGTAAAATAACATATGACAAATTGAAAATTCAAGGCATTAACAATGTGTTATTTTATGTCAAAATTTTATTTTTAAAGAATGAGGCTATATTTTATATTATGTTCGTCCTATAATGTGCAGTACACTTGAAACAAATATAAAAACAATTTATTGAGGATTCTAACCCTTCATTATTAGAATAGACTGAATTACTTGTCACTGGTAAGTTTACCATATTTGAATCCTGAAAAAAATAGTGCTGATCGGAGTAGTGGGGTAAGAAGAGGTGGTATCTTTTGTCACATCTTTTAATAATGCGAGCACAAGATAAATCCACATAAATAATTATTCGTACATATAAACCGAGTCAGTAGTATCAGTGGTCAGGGAAAATATATAAAAGCTAGAAAAGCTACTAACGGTAGATAAATATATTAATAGTATCCGATCCAAACACTGTTCAAGCAAGGAACTTTAACGTATACAATTTGTTAAATTTGTAACTTAAATAGACTATAGCACTAAACAAATAAGGATCACTAAGAAATAAATATATATAAGCGTATAGCATAGTTGACCGCGAAATATGCAACATTTAGTACGGTCACCGGGTATAGCCGCTCTGTGGGAACAGAAAGTTGCCCAAGGAACACCAATGGAGGTTGTCTACATGTCATACCTGCAATGAGATGATGTGATGATAGTTATTGTGAAGGTGGGAAGCCAGTGGAAATACCCGGCTTGAACCTAATTAACCAGACCATGGTGACGATAGGAACAGTTCCCCTTGTAGTAAAAATACCTCTTGTACCACCGGTAGTCGGGCCCAAGACCTTTATATCAGTAGACATGGGCACTGACCACTAAGACTATGG
The DNA here is from genome assembly GCA_902155825.1 of Timema genevievae. NCBI lineage: Eukaryota > Metazoa > Arthropoda > Insecta > Phasmatodea > Timematidae > Timema > Timema genevievae. Next base: position 34,544 of record CABFWO010002952.1, on the reverse strand, counting down.
TCATGGGTTTATTATAATAGATGAGACTAATCGATCAAAATCAACCAACTAATTTTTTTTTCTCCATATAATACTCATGAAAAGATTAAACAAAAGCACATTCGTCAATAAGTCAAAAGTAAGTTTGCGATGTTTTACCAATTCAAAAAAAGTACATGTACTCATGAATTAGTAAGGTTGACTACCTTAGTCACGTAAAGTTCGAGGTTCGAATCTAAGCCTAGTCCACTTGAGGTGGTTCACCACATGTTATTAATCACTTTGGTTTCTCTATCTTCATTTTACGTTGACGTGGGTGCGCTTTATTTAAAAACCTTTCTACTACCTGCCCTTCAGAGTATGACGTCAATAACCTTTGTTTTATTATATGCTTTTGCAGAAAATTAACTAGGACCTAAATATTTTTTATTATAAACCATTTGATTACAAACTTGTAAATGTAACTCAAATATTTACTTGTAGTAGACATATTCTACTGTTTTATCTAAAAAAAATCGTTAGTAAAACAATTTTATCTGGTTTCTAATTATTTTATTAATTTCATCTGAAGAATTATAATAAGTTATGTATATGCTGAGTGTATTGTTATATTATATTTGTGAGTGTACACGCTCATTTTTATTCAAAATTTGTTCCAAATAACTGCAATTTCATTTCATTTCATTTCCTTGAGATGTTTTTTTTACCCACCCTTTTAAGTTAAGCGAACTCCGAAGAAGTTAATTTTGTTTCTCCTTTTGGAATTGTTAAGTCTACCGTTAATGCGGGCCCACGTAGTCTTCTTAATCAGACCGTAATAGGGTGGAGATTCTACGTGTTTCCTGCTATACAGGGTGTCGGTCTGGAAGACCATGCTCATGAACCGAAACGAAACTTTTTTAAAAAAAGGAAAGAGATCTTGGATTTTATTGTAATTTAATGATTGTGATCACGATATTATTTTATTCTCTTAAAGGGTTTCCTGAAGGAAATAGAATTTGAGATAGAAAATTATATTTCATAATCCTACATTGTTTCTCACATAGTATATTATAGTTTGAAACTAAATATTCAAAAATCAGTTATCAGTAAATTACTCCCTTATAAATTTTCCTGAGAGACAAACATATTATTTTTAGACTATACGAAACACTCTTCAAATACAAATGCATGAATATATATATTTGCATGTATATACCTAATCACGCCACTCCCTTACCGGTAGGCAATAAACTGTGCATATAGCTAAAAAAAACTGTGTACTCAAACCATCCTCACTAACTTTCGCTACACTTCCCTCTATACTTGCATACTCCCTTCACTTCAACAACATCCTTGCACCGATTCATATAATTATGCTATTTTATTATTAAAACTCTTAATGTTTCTCTTTTCACACATTCATCTACAACATTTAGCCACGTTTGACATAGCCAACCCTTCCTTGTGAGCCACACTTTACCTTCATATATTTGCTTCGTCACTTGATCCACACTCACCCTCAACCACACTCCTTCAGCACCCAATCGTTATTAACTATGACAATACGAGTTTTTCCACAAACATTTCTAAGACATCTCATTACAACCGCATTCATCTTGCACTTGAGATTCTCCTGACAAACCCACAATGTTACTTTCTTCCTTAGGGCCATTCATTTTTCAATCACTTGTTGCACCGCAAATATCTTGTTCCTGTAGCCTCTACCTGGCATGAAACCACATTGTACACACCAAATCTTGTCCGCAATATTATCACGCGCCCTTTAATTAAAACTCTCCCAAAAACTTTACCTGGAATACTCAAAATCTAATTGCCCTATAATTCTAACATTCACTCTTACTGCCTTTGTACAAAGGAAAAATTATAGCCTGCTTCCAGTCATTGAGAACATTCGACATCCCAGCAGACACATTTGAACAACTCACAATGTATGTATGTATATGTATATTTAAATATATGTATATACGTATATATATGCGCATATGCATACATATATATGATGATAATAATACCGATAGTGATAATAATATCGACTTTAATGGTGAAGCTAAGACTACCGTCTTTTAATACAATTAATCTAAAATTACAATTAAAATAAACCCAAACAAATAATACACCTAAAAACATATAAATAATGACATACATATAGATTTGAAACCTCATTTTAAGACATTTAAGAAAAAATGAAAATTTTCAAAAATTAATTCTCAGTAAACTGCAATTTATTTTTTAGAAAAATAAGCTTATTCTTATATATTACTTATTTAAAACACTACTCAGATACCCGTTTTGAACAACAAAAAATAGAAAAAGTGTCAAAATATTTAAAATTTAGAGCTTGAATCAAAATTATTATTTGACCTTGAGGTATATCATTTAAATATCACACTTGAACAAAATCTCTCAAACTGTTTCTGTTATAACCCTGGGTGCATTTAGAGAGGTAAACGGATGGAAATGTTAAATATGTGGGAAAGAACTTAAAATCAAAGATACTATTTTTTATTTAATTTTTGTATAAAGGACATACACTACTTTAAATAACGTCTACTAAATGATATTTTTTGAAGTTTTAAAGCCTCTAAACCAACCCACAACCATATACTAATCTCAAGTTTTGACCCTATTAAAAATAACCTTATTTTTTTAAGGAACTCTATAGGTCATTTACCACTTCTTTGGTTTTACTTGACAGCCAGCAGAAGCTAGCAGATGCTATCAGTAATGCCAACATTGTCTGAAAGTTACGTTTGTTAGTATATTTGGAAATAATTATTATTTGCTAAGTATTACTATTATTATCACTAAAAATACTATCAATCACTTTTAACAATATTTCCCCAAGGATTACATTATAATTTATTTTCCATAACCAAATTTAAGAAAAAAAAGTCTAGTAAATTCACTCTAGTTTTTATTTAACTCTTGTGGGAACTACAGGTTAAATGGAGCGTGAAATTATACATTAATGGTTTTATATTCAGTTATTTATATTTTTATAACTGGCCTTACATATCTTTAACATAAATAAATGGTTTGTGATAATAAAGAGGAAAAAACATAAAAAAGTTTGTGAAATAATATAAAGTTTAAATTTTGTAAATACGAGTGTTAATCCAATTCGCCACCCAACTGGCAACATAGCTTCTATTCAGTGGCCATATTGGTTTTTTGCATCTAAGGCCTGTTTTAACGAGTTCTTGCTTTTAATAATGAATTTGAATTAAACAGCAAACGCAAACTTCAAAACTATACCAACAACCAAACTGTTATTCTCATAACCAAAATCTAACAATTTTAAATATACATTATAACAGTGAATTATTGTACAAAACACAACTAATAAAACCACGTGTGTGTCCACAAGTTGAAGTGAACAAAATATTTTATAGTTGAGTATTTATGTCAATGTTACGGTTAGTAATTTTATTACAAATCTTAATAATGCAGTGTCTTTTTGAATATTAATTCGGCTCCTTAGTAATCCATGTATTCTTTTGTGAATATTAGTTTGGTGTGTGAGCGTGTTATCCTTGGAAAATAGACGGTTTTTTAGTGACCTTTAAATAATTATTCATCCAATATAATAATGAAGCGTGTGATAAAAAAAAATAGCGAGTGTTTTTCAGTGATCGATATACATAATTATAAAATTCAAGTCTGTGTATCAAAACTATAAAATATATCTTTTAACCCCGAGATTGTGTTTTGTTGACCTCTAGGCTAAACCTCAAGTTCTAGGATTTTTATAGTATTCCAAAAAAATCTGTGAAGAGTAATAAAAAATAGTAGCGAGAGAAGTTATCCATAAGTTATTGTTATTGTAGTTTTATTAGATACATAGTTATAACTGTTTGAGATTAGTGAATCTAAAATAGATTTTTTTAAATTAGGATAGATTTTGATTTGTCAGTAGGCCCTACAGTGTATTTTTTTATTTTACAGGCCTAGACATATTTTCTAGGATAGTGATTTTTTTTTTGTTAAATTGACCATTGCGAGAAACTTATTAAGGAAGATTGGGACCGGGAGATGAAAATGGATACACGGGAAACCCACCCACCTATCATCATTAACCTGGCTGAAGATGATGATGATGATGATGATGATGATGATGATGAGGACGAATATGATTATGTAAAAGAAGTTCTTGCGGCCCCGTTGGAAAACACTTTAAAGGTACAAGCTAGTCCATAACGAATATGACTTATTTGTTGTAATAGTGTTAAAAAGGTTTATGACAGTGGGTTTTTTCTCTGTGTAATACTACACAATCAGATTTTTCACATTTATAATGTTAGTAATAATATTATTAACAAATAATTATTTATAAATTTAAAATAATTACTTGGTAAAAATAATGTAATAATAATAATAATAATAATAATAATAATAATAATAACTAATATGGGATTAAATGCTAAAATATTTAATATTGTAGAAAAATGTATAGTTAATACTAGACCTAACATCAACATATCAAAGTCAACAATAAATAATAAATAAATAAAACTGTCATATACGTTTCTTGTATAGATCTAAATTTTGACTGTCAAAAGTGACATCTGCTAAACATATGTTTTTGCAGACCATATGGTTCGGTGTAGGGATACATAATTTGGTCTAGTAACTTTTCAAAGCTGTCAGTCAGCACTAAAGAAGTGGTAAATCTACTGTAGATCTACTTTTCTTACCATTCCCCATAATTTTAGAGCTGTGGTATTGCGCATTAAGCGTCGTCGAGCTAAATTTACCATTCCATATTTTTTTATTTAAAAATTAAGGTTTTTAATTAAATTGGGACATATTGATAGTTTTACCTTCCATGTTGGTTTACATCATGTTTGGAAATAGCAAACCACATCGTAAAGAATACGAGATTCCTGAACGTCTGAAAGGCGTCTCAGATTTTCAGTAGACAGCTCCTTTGATGATACGTTTTAACACGAGATTATTAAAAATTTACTTTCCTTGGGAACTTGATAGCTTTATCTCTGATGAGGAAGCTTTCATAAGGAAAAGGGGGACGGGGGAATCCTTGGTCTGAATAATTAAGGACGTATACACACAATGGTTTGTTTATTTCGGTAATAGAAGTAATGTCAAAGCTTTAGGGTGAGATATCAAAGTACAATTTTTAAATATATATACATCTCTACACTCCATTTACCCTGAATGGTATCACATTTTCTCCTTGATGGATTACACTGTGGCCTTATAAACTACGCCATAATGGACACCTGTGTACGTTAAGCTTTCTAAATTTCAGGGTTAATGGAGTGTAGATTGCTATATTGATTTACATACAGAGATAACAGTATACATAGCGTATAACTAGAACGGGTTTAAGACGTGGTGCTAAAAAAACCTCTATAAATATTATTAGATAAGTGACATCCTAGCGCAGACAATGCGTAATTGACACGAAATAATAGGTGAACGTTAATCACACATGTCTAAAGAACGGTTATCTAATCTCAACTAAGAATAGTGTTTCCAATACTCACTCCAACACTTCCTTTCGGCATCCCTCTAGATTTGAAGGTCCTCTCCTAGCCATGACGCACTTAAGATGCGTAAATATAGCGACAAAGATAACCACACTTAACTTGAGCTAAAACCCGCCTCGGTGGCGTAGTTGGCTAAAGCGCTAGTCGTGTTGAGCTCGATCGCCGAGGACGGGGAGATCGAGGTTCGAATCTCGGTCGGGTGAACTGGGGGTGGTTTTTCCTAAATGGTTTTACACTCTCCCTCCACGCAAATGCGGGTTCACTTCCTCTAAATTCAACCCCCCCAATTCCTAATCCATTAGCGTAATTAGTACTCAAGCGTATAACCCGAACGGGTAGTAAGACGCGGTGCTAAATATTATTAACTTGAGCTAAAATTCACCCAACCCGTCAGCAAGAATAAGTTACCGAGCGTAGTGAGGTTCTGTTTTTAATCTTACCGTTTTGTCTTTTCGTCTATCTATCCGGATGTACGGATATTTGTGACGTAATAACTGTCAAATGCGTTGACAAATTCTAACTAAATTCGGCATTGGCATTTAGAACCGAGGCTAAGCAAAGCATATACATCATTTTTCAACATGTTATTCGTTTCAATATGGAGGACACTCAAAAATATGTATGTCTGTTTGTTTCGTGATAACTGCCAAATATGTGGACCAGTTTTAACAAAACTCGTCAAGGATACTCTTTGGGCTTAGATAGAACGACGTATGCACATAGTTGTTTTTAAAATATGGTTTTCCGTTTTAATATGGCGACCGCTCAAAAGGTTTTTCTTTTAATAGCTTATCTCAAGTTATTTGAATTTATAACTATAATCATTCGATCGGTCACGTAGGGCAAATTTTTTAAAATATTGAAATATTGCAAAACGGACTTCTTAAAACACTTGAACCACGGCTATTTTCTAATTCCTATGAATATATTACACTATCTAAAATATGAATTTTTCTTTTGATTAAATTTATCACCAAGAAAGTTTTCAACTTGAAATCCAAAGAGAAATGTTAATTAATTAATATTTAGCACCGCGTCTTACTACCCGTTCGGGTTATACGCTTGAGTACTAATTACTCTAATGGATTAGGAATTGGGAGGGTTGGATTTAGAGAAAGTGAACCCGCATTTGCGTGGAGGAAGAGTGGAAAACCATTTAGGAAAAAAAACCAATTCACCCGACCGAGATTCAAACCTCGATTTCCCCGTCCTCGACGGTCGAGCTCAACAGGACTAGCGCGTTAGCCAACTACGCCACCGAGGCGGCTCAAGAGAAATGTTAAGACTACGGTATGAACCTGACACAATTCTTAAGGAGGCATTCAACCCATTGTCTTAGTGATCTCATTGGGTCGACAGGCCTATACACCCTTATAATAATACAATAAGCCCAGTTTTTATTAAACATGAAAAAAAAAATATATATATATATATAAAGTTTATCTGGTGATTTTTACCAAACAATATTTGCTGAGCAACTATATATAAAATTTATACCCTAAATTTTATGGGAACTTAGTTATTTGTAACATGATGCACTTTGCATTTTTTTGAATGGAGGGAGGTCTACTGTTTACACAAATACTAGTTCGCAATGTGTAGTAACTGTGAGTGTCAGTGTGCTGGCAGATTATTATAAACACAACCTACAACCAGCTCGTAGTAATTATATTAACTTGGTAGCTGTTCATCCTAAAACTGAGTCATTAGAGCATGAGAAAATAGCAGCTTAGAGAAAAATGGTAAAATAATGCCCTTTTTATTCCCTCCAAACCCCGTATTTATGAATAAAATGGAATACCACAAATATAGAAGACTCTAGATCAACTTCGGATAAGAGGTATTTTCTATGTTTTTACCTCTTCGTCCACCAATTTAATTATACACCTCAATGATCACGTGGTCTAAGTCGTCATTTTGGTAAAAGACTGGATTGCAGTTAAAAGACAGGTCAAGGTTCGAATCTCGGTCAAGTGTGCTGGAGGGGGTTTATCACTGGTGATTTCTAATCTCCTCTTCACTCTAGTTTGACTGCATTTACCCTAAACTGCCCTATTCATCACCACACCTAGGGCACTAAAACCAGTTGTGTTGATATAACTTTAACCCTCAAATTTTAATAACGATATATCCTTATAGTGAGTAATTAATTTGACTTAAAAAATCTGTCCAATCTGTAATAATCCATGGACTAGGGTAGTATGTGTAGTTACCGGCACTCTGTCCTAAGTAAATCAAGTGGTAAATCGTGTGGTGAAATAAATGCCAATCAAATGCAATTTTGTAGATTTTTCTCCCACCACGTCTTACTACAACACGCCACATTCATTTTCGCTAGGGAAACCAGGACGAGAAAGGTACAACTAGGAGAAAATTAATTGACATTGGCGTTAAGTGAAGGCAGGGAAAAACATTAATTATGAAAAACAAAAAACACACGTACACCCGGTAGGAATTTGAACTCCTCCGACCTTTTCATCACTGGCAAACCAGACTAAATTAGAATTACATTAAGTGTATGAGCCCAACCAATCTGGGCGGAAACCCAAGTTAGTTATTCCAATATAAATATAACTGCTTATTTTTAAAGTTTTAGTCCTCAATTAGCTCATCAGGATACAAAGCGAGAAGGGTGAATTTAAAGGTGCCAAAATAACATGAATGGTAAACCCTATTGTTAGCAAATATCCGCGAGTACAGTCGGTATAAATTAAACCCATGACCTCCCGGTCCACTCTAGGACGTATCAACATTTCAACTCCCATCTCCTCTTACCCCCTTCCCCACTTCTTCTTCTGATATCGGTTGTATTCCCTGTCACTTGATGATCCATTCAGATACCCACCTATCTGCGTGATAGTTTTTCTAATAACGCCTCTTGGCCTTAACGAGTATCCTAGTCATAAATAGATAGTCCTTTCCTATTCTCTTGCATCGAGGTGCTATCCGCCCCGTCTCTTTACGACGTCATCAAGACAATGACGCCGCACTTTTGTGTCTCAAGACAACCGTTCGTCGGTCCAGAGGACAGAGTAAGTAGTTTGGAAGAGTTTGCCTGCAGTACTGTCACAATACGGTAAACTATAGGCTACAGTCTGCTCACACTGAAAATAAAATAATTATTTTTAAAAACCATAGAGAATGGAGGGCATCATTTCGTTTCTTAGGTTCCATTTATAAAAATTGTTTGGTCTGAGTTTGTGTTAATGGAGTTTATATTTGATTAATTTTTACGGAATATTAATATACCTTGTTTATGTTATTTAATACCAACATCGGCGGGCACGTTAACTGAATAGTTCATCTAGTCTGGTTTGCTGCCGATGGTAATTTCAGGGCTTGAGTCTCTAATATGTGTATTGATAACTATTTTTCCTAAATGCAAACGGGGGCACATTTCCTCTTAAACTCTACCTCATTTGTGTATTTATATGTAAATTACCTGCGGGTTAGTAAGACGCATTACAAATATTGGTATATATATATATAGGTATATTATATATATAGGCATATATATAGGAATTTATAGGCATTATATATATATATATGTCATATCCATCCATATATATATATCCATATATATATATATATATATATGGATTTTACTAAACTGACCCAGCCTCAGACTGGAAACAGTTGAGGATGATGATGTGGCACAAACATCTAGCCATGTAGTCACAGCGAAAAAAATTCAAAATATAAAAAAAGTTAAATACTTTTTTAATCATGCAAATTTAAAAGAGATTAAGATTATTTTTCTTATCAAGGGCATTGGATGAGATTTTCCTTCACTATTATTATTTAATTTAAAATTAAAATCGTTTACATAGTGTTGTTGTACATAATGTTGAGTTTTACCAGAGCGTATATAGTTATTATTATTATTAGCACCGCGTCTTACTACCCGTTCGGGTTATACGCACTTACGCTAATGTGTAATGATAGGGTGATTATGGGATGAAATGGAGGACCTACAGTTTAACGTGGAATCCGAACCACGGTGGAGGCCTGGCATTCCTCACATTCACACGTATATAGTTGATTTTTGTATTATTATAATTATTTATCAGCTGATTATGCCACTTGACTGCTTCACATAATTAGGGCCAGTTTCATAGTCAGATTTAGTACGCCTCAAGTACGGCGCTATACTAGATACAAGACGTCACCTACCTGAAATTGAATTGGAATGGGCCAGTTTCATATGCGAAACTGGCCCATTCCATTTTGGTCTAGGTAGGTGTCGTCCTGTATTTAGTATCGACTCGCACTATAGGCTCTCTAAGTCTGACTATGAAATTGGCCCTTAGTCTAATGTATCAGTTAAATTAACATATCTATATCTTCAGGCATAAACGTACAACAAAATAATTTTATTTATTTTTATCAATTCAAATAAACCGTGTATAAATTATATTTTGGCCATGACATTCATTTTTAAGTAATATTCATTAGGGACTTACTACAGTTTTAAATTGAGTTTAAGATTGTTCAAGGAGAATAAAATAATGAGTGGAGTCACCCGCATCGGTAGTTACGCTGCGGGCTAGGATGGCGGTCTCTTTTGTCCTGGTTTCATATAGTCGAGGAGTACGGGGTTCAAACTAGGACTGTGGGTATAGTTTCTCTAAATTATATAATATTCAACCCTATTCTATCCGTGTTTTTTAAAAATAAATTTCTATCTACCTTCGTTTCTTACTTCTCGTCCATGCATGAATTGGTGTGTAAAGAGAGAGGGGAACCATTTTGTGAAAAAATCACCCTCTGTACACTGAATTGAAATTCCAACCTCAAACTCTCAGTTACCGTGTAGCGTTTTATTACCATAAAGCTACAAGAGTTAACGATATCATCAAAATTGGACACTACTAAAATAAACAAGAGTGAACTCACCGTTGCCCCGTTATTTTGTTGCGCCTCCCGAATGGACTTCCCGCACTACGTTCCACGATAAAAATTTTGCTTAGACTAACCGAGTGAAGCTTGCGGTGCGATTCGTCGCGAGGCATGATGGGAAAAGTGTGATGTATAGGCCCGAGAAGACGGTGTGTTGTAGAAACATTTCTTCTGGGTTTTTCTTGATGCTTCTCAACTGTTCTTCCACCTTCTAGCTGTCCCATCCCTCTTTGTCTTGTTATTGTGGTTTTCCTTTGTTTTGGCTTACCCCTCCTCCCCCTCTCTCAGCCAGAATGTTAGCATATATAATGATGTAGATTACATGGAGCTTTACTCTTGTCAGGACATTGTCCAAAGACACACATAGTTGTTCAGGATGCTATAAGGTACAAAATTCTCTTTCGGCTATTATATTTAAAATTCTATTTTCGGCTAACGTAGTAATGTTTAAATTTACAGAACAAATATAAATATTTAAAAATGATAAAGAATGTTTGCTTTTACATTTTGTAGACACAAAGTCCCCTTCTGGGTTTGTGTGGTATTCATATCTTTTTAATATCATGGTGACGCCATCTTTTGCATTGGTGGTTAACTTTATAGCCTGTCCGGCATGAAAACTGAAATTGACATAAAATATTGTTGTGATAAATAATGTTGGCTTTTACATTTTGTAGACACAAAGTCCCCTTCTGGGTTTATGTGGTATTAATATTTTCTGATATCATGGAAACGCCATCTTTTGCATTGGTGGTTAACTTTATAGCCTATCCGGCTTGGAAACTGAAATTTAAATTAGTAGTTTTTTTGCTAATTTTTTTACACGTAATCTTATGTGTGAGTTCGTTTAATGGAAATAGGCAAATTATGGTAATAATTGAAGTTAGTGTTTAAAATCACTTTTGAAGCCACCTGGCAGTTATAGGCTTGGTCAGGTTAAGGACTTTCAGTCCACTGTTGTGTTAAGTTTTTTTTTTTGGAAGAGTTTATGAATAATCTAAATTTTGAATTTTTGTCATTAAATGACTAGAGCAATCGATGTTTTAGGTGATTGATGAGACTTGGAACTATTGCTATTATTATACTAAAATATACATATATATATATTCCTTTGTTATATTGTGCCATATTCAAAATATCTACATTTTATATCAATAAAATGACTATTACTTACTTTTGGTATTATTTTATGTTTCTTATACTCATGTTTATTTCCTTTACTAATTGCTGGGAAAATTCTTAAATATTTAAAATATTAAATATTTGTAGAGTGGGTTCGGAGAAGCAGAAGACAAATAGACCTGAGTACGGTCTATTTACCTTGTGATGGTCCTAACAGCTCCTCTGCAATTATTGTTATTTATCTTTTGAAATCCCTATTGTTGTTTTTTATGTTGTGCACCGGCCTTTATTCATTGGTGAATTAAGGGGGTGTTTACAACCGGTAAATCAGTCTTAGATGGTCCTGACATTTAATCCGCGTGTCCACCGATGTATCTCCTATCAGTGTAGATACGCGGGAAGCCAGAATGGGTGGTAAGACGCTATGAACAAAAAATAAATAAATTGAAAAGCCAAATATCCAACGAACGGCTTCTTTGCCATCGTAGAGCTACGTGGGCCCTGAGGGTTAGTTTACACTCGCACTATAAATTGGAGCTGACCACTTCATACTATGCTTCTCTATGGTGAACGAAGCGTTAACTACAGCTAAACGAGACGCTGGCGCTATCTACCTCGAGTGATCAGGAAGAAGGAAGCTTAGAGGAGTGTTGGTAACGCGGATTTGTGACGTATGTGTGGAAGTCCGTAGTTGATGAACATTTTCGAGGAGTTAGTTTCAGTGTGCTAAGCCTGAAAGGGTATTCGTGAATCTTAGGAAACCGCTATTACGAATAATTGATTTTGTAGATAGGTATATTCACGAGAGCTGTACGCTGGACTATATTAAAGGGGCCTTGACGGCCGTTTGAGTTTTATAACTACCCGATAAATTAATAAAATCTTGTCTGTACATTATGAACATAGATACTTTTTTTTTCCTTTTATCTTACAGGGCTATTATTTTCCTGTTTGTATATTTACATATGATTAAAATTTGGATAACTAAATATTTGTCCCAGCTAGAATCTTAGGTTTTCGTGATTGGATGTCCATACATAATCAGACACAACATATGTACTGTATTTGTACGATGTAAGTAATACGTGTATATATACATGTATAGATAAATTAACTATTTATTAGACCGTGGGTTATATCAACTGTGAAACTGCCTAGGGTCCTATTATCCGACGATTTGATGGTGATATCCACCGCCAGTTAGAGTGGTCTACTACTTTACCCATCTGTTGAGATGGTGACGGAAGGTGGCCGGCCCATTTGTATTGGCATGGTCCACCCGATGGGGCCACAGGCGTAGACAGGACCGCTAAACTTCATACACACAAGTTTGACAGTCAGGCATACTACAGTGGCTTTTTTCCCTGGGTACGACTAAGTTTTACCAATTTTTATTAAGTTAGTGAGACCTGTAAATTGAAGACCGAGGTCTGGCACGTTTTAAAGAGGCGTCTCTCAGGCTGAGGTACGAGGTTCGGGGTCGAATGTGGACACTGACCAAATGTTCCAGATGTAATTACGTAATTACAGTGAGACTTGAATCCACCGCAACCTAATTATAGACTATGCTTTGATAGACATATAAATGTTTTTCCTTTTCCAAGCAATATTTGTGTCTTTGAAACGTGACACGACCCTGTATTTCTATTGGCGATCGCAATTTTTAGATACTATTTGTCTCAATATTCGTTTGGGAAATAAATATCGTAAACTCAGTCCCATTAAATAGGGATATTATGTTTTGTTATTAAATGTTAACAGAGTAGTCGGCTGTTTACTATTTCAGTTCAAATAACGGGCTGTAGGGACTGCTGCTGTATAGGCTGGGTTAACATCACAGGCAACCACTAATCATTTTAAGTGAACTCTCTTTAATTAGAAGGGTCTTGGTTCTCTAAATAATGAAACCAAGTGGCGTCCAATTTCGTCAAGTTCCCTCCTTGACGTTTTGAGATTAGAGCTGTCCCTCCACTACATGTCACGATTTGACAACAATCCTGACCAACCCCAACTCTGAGTTGACACTAGCTGGACATGTTGTGGCAATGTGTTTGTGGGGGAAAAAAAAACATTGTTACAATATATGTGCTATTTAATAATAATATGTTTTAGTTAATTTATCACTTTGAAAGTTGAAAGCATATTATATACAAATATATTTATTTTTTATAAAAACGTATTTTAAAGTAGTCTTTAAATGATTAAGGTAATAAAGAGTAACAAAGCTGGAACTCACTCAAGAATCATCGAAACCAGGTATTCTCTATTCCGTACAATATCTGTTCGTAACCATCCCCGTTGAGAAATGTCACAACGTCACGTCCCAAGGAAACGAGATAGAAAGAGCTGTACTTGTTTGAATCACACACACAAGCAAAAGAAAGGCGAAAACTCCTAAAATTTCAGTGATTTAAATTCTAAACAGGTTTTTTACATCTTCCTGTTCCGTTCTCTCTTTTTATTCCTTTTTTTTTTCTCCTTGTGCCCAAGAACTTCATCATGCTTCAGTGGCCCAATTGTCATGGCCTCCATCAGCTTTTTCTTCGTTTTAAAATTTATTTTTTTGTCGCTTAACACAAGCACAAGGTGGTATGTTGTGTAGTGAGTAAAGGTCCTACTGGTTACAATGTTAATAATTCAATTTACCACCCGTTTTTAGTAAGACCACTTAAGATAGGGTGCTAGTGAGCGTGAGTTTAGGGAAGTATTTTCGAAGTTTTTATAGCATAAACATTTATTTGGCCAAAATAAATTAAATATTTCTTCTATAGAAACATAGAGTTTAGTTTTACGCACATGCTAATATCAACAGTTCTTTAATATATGTCAAGGGTGTCCTGGTATTTAGTGACAACTTTTTATCTTCATTTAAAAAGTTTGTCACCAAATGCCGCTATGCTCATGATAGATATTCAAGAACTCTTGAGATTAGCATGTGCAGAAAACTAAACTCTATGTTTCTATAGAAGAAATATTTGCTCTATTTTTGCCAAAAAATGTTTATGCTATAAGAACTGCAAAGTTAATGCACTAAACTGGCGCTCACTAGCACCCCACCTTAAATGTTGCTATTTGTGTGTGTGTGTGTGTGTGTGTGTGTGTGTGTGTGTGTGTGTGTGTGTGTAGCGTGTTACTAGCCGTCCATGCTGTCAGGATATTCTTAACGACGTTTCTAACTTGGAGCTATATTGAGGAGCGGGTTGCATCTTAGCTTGACGCACCTAGGGCGCCTAAGCACTATCACATTTATATACCAATGTACGAAATATAAAAATGAGCAGTTCACCCCTGTGAGACCTCTTGTTTATCTAATAACACTTCCCCTCTTCCTCTGACGAACTTACATAGTCACCATACTATTTGCGTCTTGAAAACATCGACTTGATTTTTAAAATTACATTTTTCTGTTTTATATGTAAACATGCTACCACGGACTTTTTTTTAATCTACATTCTGGCAGGAAGACTCCTAAAGGCCATTTTCGCGAACAAATAAGTAGCATAAATTGTAAATGATTTATAAAAAGTACGTTTATAATAAAACTACTTCAAGATAAAAATAATAATTTTCTGACACTGTAGGGCTATTCCTAGAAGTATTTAAGAGAATATGGTTTTTGTTTTAATGTTATAGTCTTGAAACTCACTGAATAAAATATAAAGTCAATAACATGGGAAATCCTATCTAGACCTGCCGTGATGTCAGAAACAACAACTTTGGTAATGGGATAGGTATGTAAAAATTTAATGTATTATTATTTTTATTATTTGCGTGCACTTTATTAACTAAATAATCATAAAATTACAAGACATATACTAATTTAAACCTATAACAGACACAACATTCAGCCCCTGGCCGGTAGTTAGTTACTGTAAAAGAGGAAACTTATATTTCACCTTTCATAAATATGTATAGGCTATTCCCCTACTTTCATTTACCGTATGTTATAACATTAATTTTATATATTTAAATGTATGTATATAGCTAAACGTCTGTGCGGCAATTTCTCGCTTACTGAGGCGGCCCCCTTAAGGAGCCAAAATGAGACCAATATATCTAAAAAAAAGAAAAAGGAAGACAATATTTAGAATGGAGAGATACCAATACCCTTTTTCACAATTTTATTATTTTGTATTGTGTGTTTTACGTAATAAACCTTTACAATATGTTTATTTATACACTCGGTTTACCATGAAAGGTAGGAATACTACCGTGACGGATTACAATGAGACAATCTTATAAGCTACGTCACAGTGGAGCAATGCAAGGTAGGTCTGCTAGCTTTCAGGATAAATAAAGGGTACTTTATAATCACGTAATAAATTAAATTCTATAAATATGAAGAAAAATGTTTATAATAAATTTACCAAGTTTTTATCACCCTTGCGGTTCATTAGTTGTTCCTAAATTCAATTCACTCCTTTATAAATTTCCAAAAACTCCTTCCCATCCACATTGTATAAAAAATTTCCTCCACTGGTAGCTCTAAAATTTTAATCACTCTTTTCTAAACTCTTCCAACCCTCTCAAAACCCGCATTGTTCAAGGAATATTCTTCATTAGTAGCTCCTAAATTCGATTCACTACTTTCTAAATCCCCATTAACCCACTTCGCGCCAGAATTGTCTAGACATTCCCTCCACTAAAAGTTCTAGAATTTAAATACTTCCTTTCTAAACTTCCACAGCCCATTTACTACCCGAATTGTCTAAGGAATTTTCTCCACTAGTAGCTCCTAAATTTAATTCATTGATACAATAACAGGTAATGTGAATTTTAAATTAAGCTTTGGGATATTAGTTAATATTATAGTTATAAATTATTACGTACTTAACTTAATTAGTTCTGTTGCATATGTTACCTTAGTTAAAAAAAATGTATTCTCTTTAAAAGTTTAGCAGTTTATGCATGATCGATTATTTCATTATTATCTATTATAAAACCATCTTAAAATTTTATGCAACATAGATTATTTCATTACTATGTGTCCTTTCAGTGGCACTCTTCTTGTAAACTACTTAAGTACTTTTTACAACTACTTGTATGTAAACCTTGTTTTGTGATATGAACAAAGATTTATTGAATTTCCCTCCGTTCTTATTTTTTTACATTTACAGCGATCTTCCATCTTCAACGTAAGGTGTTTTTTTTGTTCATTCTTTTCAACATCAACTCTTAACGTTGAAAGATCTTGAATGGGAGTAGAAAGGATGCCGTGGGAAGTTTCGCTGAAAGATGTTGAAAGGCAAAAACATGTTTCTACTTTTTATAAAGTATGTGATTCCTCGACTTTTATATTCGTACATATATGCTTTGTACAGTTCCAGATTTATTATTATTATCTTTGTAGAAAATAGGTTTTAACATATTCTCAGTTCAGAAAAATTCTGAAAACGAACTATTCAAATTTATAAAGCATAAGGTTTTTAAAGATGATTCCCAAAAAGACATTTTATTAAAATAAGTGCGCGTACTGTTTTGAACGCATTTAAATAGTTTTTTTAACTTACAACATAACTTAAATCTAGTAAATGGTTTTAGTTTATTAGAAACTTGTTCATATTGTCCACTGCATTATATTACCCATCCGGGCTATCTGCTACTATACACTACTAGAGTAGTGGAGTTTTAACTCAAGGTAAATTTACCAGAATCCACCAGTTTTTCTTTTAACACCGCGTCTTATTACATGCCCCGGTTATACGCTTATATACTAATTACGCTAATGAGCTAGATATGAGGAAGGATAGATCTAAAGTGTACCCGCATTTGCGTGGAGGGAGAGTGAATACTCAATTTAGGGAAAATCACCCTCAATATACCGGACCAGAATCCAACCCCCGATTTTCCTGTCATTATACATCTAGTTTATTTCAAGAGTGACGCCTTAGACCATGCAGGTTACAAGTAATTAATAGCTATTTAATTATTTTGTTAGAAATTTGTACTCTTAGTTTACCCTGAGAGGTAGCAAGCTTACCTTGCATTATTCTACTATGGTATAGCTTATAAGTTAGTGGAGGTAAGCAAACGCTCGTACGATTAATAATTGTACATGAGTAGCGAATATTAAAAGATGGAAGTTATATTTTAGCTAGCATTCATAAATTTGAAAAATGACTCCTGGACACGGGAATCGAACCCGGGAACCTTGGCCCAGCACACCAATGTTCCACCACTGAGCTATCCAGGAAACGTCTTGCCCTCAAGGTCAGGGTGATTTATACACGTCCATCACAGACTCTGCCTTAAACTATGAGCGAAAAATTATTCTGAGCACGAGACGATTCTTAGCTCTCTTAGTGATAGAATATTGGTGCGCTAAACCAAGGGTCTTGAGTTTGAATCCAATATCCAAGTGTTATTTTCCAAATTAATGAATATTATAAGTTGGGGTTATAGTTTAATATGTTTACTGCTACCTTTCAGGCTAAACTGAGTGTAAGTATTAAGCCCCATCCACACACTCCGTATCCGTAAGTCCGTATGAAATCGATGCCACAATATCAGATTGCTCTGTCTATACAGTCTTAACTCTTATCCTTATCCTAGTCCGTACTCAGTACTTCATAGAAATTAGTCAACTTTAACTTTCTAAGGAATACTTTATAGTCTATACGAGCTACCAATCACAGTTAAGTAAATATGTGCACGTGCATATAAATAAAAGCACCAATGTCAGCGAAAGGATCCGTTGAAAATTATAGCTTTGATAGTTCAAATCGTGTTATAAATATATTTATTGTGAATTTACTTAACCTACATTTCAAGTATATTCTGGACTTTTTCTCAACAAAGTTGTTTATGTTTATTTTATTGATCAGCTGACTGCTTGGGGGTTGCTCCTTGTCGTAGACAATTGTCTTTTGGAGAGTTTTATTGGATAAAGTCTCTATCATATTGGTTCGAAAGGTAACTAAGGATACGGACTGTGTATAAGCGAATACAATTTCTACGGACTACGGACATACGGATATGGAGGTTGTAGAAGGGGCTTAATACACAAAAAACCAAATCAATATTTAACTATCGAAAATAAAAATAAAGTAGTTTCATCGAAATGAAAAATATCTACAACACAACTTTCTGTAAATTATTGTACGTCTGTACGTCTCATCATCAAATAACTACAACACAACTTTCTATAAAAAAATTTACGTCTGTACGTCTGATCACCAAATAACTACAACACAACTTTCTGTAAAAAATTTTTACGTCTGTACGTCTGATCACCAAATAACTCGGCAACTTTCACTTCAACACTTTGAACCATTACTTTCCTTCTTTCCTTTCTTTTGTATTGTTCTTTTCGGAAGAACGTCAGGGGGTGAAATATATTTTGTCCCGACCCAACAACACTAAAAGTTTTTTTTTCTTCACCTCGATTTTATGAAAACTTTAAAACTTCATTTAATGCCGTAGAAATAGAAGTAAAATGTAGGTCGCATCGGAACACTGGACTGTAATAAAGGGATGTATTTAAACTTTTAAGGGCGCTTCATTCAAAGTTTTCTAGAACCAATCAACGTCCTGTCAAATGGTTTTTGATGTGACAATTAATTAAATTATTTGTAAATATTTTTTTCAAAACTCTATTTACAGTTATATCTTCATTTTAAATAGTAAATAGCTTTTGATTCAAATGAGTTGTAGCAATATCATCTTCTTATTTACTGTGTTGAAACTATATGCTAATTTCATTTTATTTACTGTGTCGAAATTATAGGCTAATATTATCTTCTAGCTTATTGAGTTAAATTTATAGGCTAATATCATCTTCTTGTTTACAGAGATAAGTCCATAGGCTATTATAATCTTCGTGTTAACCAAGCTGAGCTCATTGGCTAATATCATATTCGTCTTAAACTATTTGATCTCATAAGGTACTAATATTTTCGTGTTTGTTGTTGTTCAGTTTCTGGTATAAGTTGCAATTACAGAGGTAGGGTGTTTAGTATAAGTTGAGTCTAACATTTAAAAATAAATTCATTATAATAGCCAAATATAATAAACATATAACATTATATGTAATAAGATTTTTTTTTTGTATATGTAAAGAAACCTAAACTATTTAATGTTGGTTGGATCCAAGAATATTAATCTACCGTTTGCAATTATTTTTTTATCAATAATATTTATTCATTATTCTGGTTTGTAATAAACATATATAGGGATTTTAAAAAATGTGGGCGTTTCAGATTTAAAACTGGAAAGTAAATATATTGGTCTTGTTTTTGTTTTTGCCACTGCGTATGAACTAATTAAGTAAATGCGTTGAGGATTAAAAAATGTTTGTAGTCTGAGTAATGTAATCCATTACGGTAGAAAACTTACCAAACATTAATCCACTATGGTATGGCTTATAAGATGGGGTAACAGTGTAATCCGTCAGGCTAAGACTTCCACCTTTTTCAGGCTAAACGGAGTGTACCTGATCTTCCTAAAATCTGAGACACCCTTGGAGTTACATTTAATCACTTACTCGAAGTGTGTGGGGTTCAATAAAAAAAACTGTCAACTGATCTACAGAGCTAGTTCCTCCATTGCAGATGACAACTTCAAACAAACAATCAGATCCTCAACAGACCGCAAAGATAGAAAACGCGGTTGAGGGACGGAGCAGTAAATGGCTTCCAACTCAGTTAGTGGTTTATGCCACCCCCTCCCCCCTTTGAAAAGCCTTCAGTCCATACGCATTGGGAATTTGAGTGTCGTACCACCAATTTACAAGACAAACTTTGGCGGGAGCCGCTGCTGCAGTGTAAATTGAATTCCAACTATTCTTGCCCCCTTTACCCCCCGGACTATCCTTTTCGAAACCACCCCCTTCGTGTATTCANTTCCCCCCCCCCCCCCCCCCCCAAACTGACTCTTTTCAACCCCCCCTCCCCAAGTCCTTTCCCCGTCCTTTCTCACCGATGACCTAAATTTCTGTTCTTGCGGGAAAGGGAAGAGGGGGAAAAGCTTTGAAATGGGGGGTTTTAGACAGTATTCAATTGGGCTGATTCGCTTATATTAATTTATACTATTATTTTTAAATGAATTTGGGGTAAAATTTTACTATAATTTTAACGTGTTGTTTTACAGTTTCTCCTCGTTAAATATCTTCGGGAGAATTCAGAGCATGGTGAAGTTTAAACTATCTAAATTCCTCCGCGAAATATTACCAACCGGAGGTCGAACACGATTCTCTTGGTTGTCCTCCCCAGGGGAAGCTCCGTTATTAAATATACTTTAATCGTGACAGTTGTGATCGTGATAGTAAGATCGTAGCATTTAAATACATCAGTGCAAGGCATTACAGAAAGTGATATAAGTTCATTATAAAATATTTAAATAGTAAATATTCGATAAAACGGTACATATATATTGTCTAGGGTACTTAATTATTTGGATTTTTTTTCTTAAATAATATTTTAAGTAATTTACACTAGGCATTGAGCTTATCACTTAAAACAGGTATTGGCAACTCGTCGATTACAAACGACCGGTCCATCTCACGGAAATTTTCAGTCGATCATTAAATAAAGCTACATAGTCGTTAAAAGCCAATCTTTGAACCTTTTAAACTCGCAAATATACCAAGCCCTTTAATATAATATTTGAATGTGACCAAGATTACCTTGATTGGTCATAATCTTTAAGGTTTTAAGATATTTAAATAGTCTGATATGAAAAATGTACATTTTATTTATTCTATATCTATTCTATATTTCTATATATGAAAATGTACATTTTATATATATATATATATATATGTGTGTGTGTGTGTGTGTGTGTGCGTGCGCGCGCGCAAGAGTATTCTAGGAAAGGTGTGATTTAATAAATAAATATAAGATGTATAGAAAAAAGGTAAAGTAGAGAAACTACGGGTGATCCTGGAACCTTTAAAAAGTTTGTAAGTCGATTGGGGGACAGAGAGGTTTCCCAACACCTGGTCTAAGGTATAGTAGATTCAAATTCAAATTGATTTTTAATATTTTAGATTGAAACATTATATATAATTGCTAACACTAAATATACTTTGCGAGTTTGATCTTAAAAGAGAATGAAGCACATTATTAAAATTTAAAGACTGACTGGGTTGTTTTTTTAGTACACCTCGTCCTACTTCCTGTCCTGGACATTTATATTCACACTAACTTAGTAGAGGTGGTCTTAGTAATGTTTAGGGGAAGTTTACCTGCATTTGCGTCTAGTCATAATGAAAAACCATTTAAGAAAAAAAAACTCTGATAATATACAGTTAGAATTTGAACTTTGACCTCCTGGTCACTTGAAATCCAGACTTTCCTTGACTGACGCCTTTGCCCGAGTGTCTATCCGTGCGGTTTTAATGACTGTGATACATCCTGTGAAGTACTTTGTGTAAGTGATCATTGTTGATTTAGTTCAGATTCGTTTCAAAAATTTTTAACCTATCTAAAATAGATATGTCCTAAAGGCGCCGCTTATACTATTTTTATATGTAACTTCTACTTTGTATTTAACACGCTTTCTTCACAGGTAAATATTGACGCCCCATCATTGCAAAGATGAAAGACTTAGAACATGGCTAGAGATCTTGAAAAGAAGCTACAATATTTTTCTATAATCTACTCTTTATGAAAACACGATTTATATTAGAACATGACTTGTAAACTAAATTAACAAAATGATAGTCCTGTAGATACTTTAAATATGCTGCTAAATAATAATTTGATAATGGGAAAAATCTGTCCACAAATAGCAAATGTTTTCGTCAACGCAACCCCAAACAGAACCAGGGTCTTATAAACTTATTAGTTGATTGCTTTGACCACTTATCAGCATGGACCTACACAGAGGTTGAATTTCAGCGACCCTCTCTTTCTTTCAGGTTTCTATTGTTATCCTCCCATTTGCAACGAGGTCTTCGCCCTGGTCTCTTCCCATTAATATTAGCAGTAAATACCCTGAACGTGGTTCTAGTTTCTTCCAATAGCTCTGCGTGTTTTGCCCACAGTGACCTGCTAGATTTGAATTGTCTAACAATGGCTGGTGATGATTGTATTAACTCCTCTTCTTTCCACTATTTTCATCTCTTTTAGACCAAATAATTTTTTAGTTACTTTGTTTTTGAACATTTTAAATTTCTTCTAGTCGTGTAAGATATGAGACCAAGTCTCACAGCCATAAATAACAACCGGTAAAACTATTGTTTTGTACACTCTTAGTTTTTACATTCCTTGAAAGCAGGTGAGATGTCAACTACTTACTTACTGACAGAGTAATAGCATAAATTTCCCGGCTGTATTCGTTTCCTGTTTTCAACTCTAATATAGTTATTATTAGTATATTTATTTATTTGAGGTATTCAATGTGAATTATCTGAAACGACTGATTATATTAGCACACGAGAATTTCTATGAGTGAGAGCGAAAGGACCAACTAATTTTGCCGGGGAAGGTATTTTCACATACCTTAAAAGGTTCTTTTACATGCCGCAATCGAATCGACATGGGACCGATGGCTTTACTTCCCCTCCGAAGGAAGCTATGCTACGGATTTTTATCTCTAGCTGGGTGTGAACCCACGAACATCGGTTCCTGAGTGAGGCAAGAACTTTATTCCAAAGCCAGCGAGGTCAATTATTTAAAAAACATAATTATAGGTATAGTTTTTCTTAAATTTATCATATAATACAAATTTAATGAAACGCCATCGAAACTAATTTTACATATATATTAATCAATTAATTGAACACTAACATAATTAATTGTTTTGTGGCTCACTGAAACAATGAAGACGAAAAAACAATCAGCTCGAATGCCAAGTCTTGGTCTCGTTTTAACAAGGGATGGGAAAAGTTCGAAGGTTATTTTAACCTTAAAAAGGGCAAGGTGGAGTATAATTGATGATACAGAGCTGCGAATGAAACAATGGATCATTAATATAAGATTTGTGCATAGAGATACAGTGGTTTCAACACAGCAAAAACGTCTTTTCAAACTTAAATAAGTAGAGTTACAAGTAAAACATTGTTTCTAAATGTGAGATACCTCCATTGCTAGTCCGCATTGCTTAGTCGTGGAACGGGGTATTTACAGTCCAATTTCAATAGGAAAGGCCTTATATGATAGCAAGAAAAGTTTCTAGATCTACTTTAAGTTATTTTTGAAACGTGTCTTACTACCCGTTTGGGCTACACGTATATGCACTAATTAGTCTAATGTGTAGGGAGGATGAAGGTTTAATTTAGATGTATTTTACCTTAATTTGATTGGAGGTAAAGTGGAAAACAGTTTAAGGCAAAAAAAAGCAGTACAGCCGGCCGGCACCGATTTCCTTGTCATCGACAATCTAGTATATTGCGAGACTGATGGCTTAGACCATGTGGCCACCGAAGCGGGTTACTTTAACGTATTCAAACGTCAGTTATTCATGTGGTCTGCCACTATCACTACTGATGGATATAATCAATACCTATAAAATAATAGTAATAAAATAGTAATAGTTGGCTGCAAAACATTATTTTTGCTTTTTCTCGAAGGATCTTCCTGTGAAAACGGGAAATTATCTGGGTCATAAAAGTCACAAAAGACTGTTTCAGATTTGCATGCGTCAAATCATAATATGCTCTGCAACTATCACCTTTTACTAATCATATCAGTATATATAAAATAATAAAACTAATGTTTTACATTTTGTCAATTTCAAGATAAACACCATATTTGTATTGGTTCAAAGCCTATCTTCCTTCTGTGATATTCGTATAAACGCGTAGAAACAACATACATAGTGAAATCTCTCTGAAAAAAAAACTCTCAGAGTTTTCTAAATAAATATATTGTAATATTTGCTCGACTTATAAAAAAAAAGGAGGGACAGAAGGGGGGATAACAAACTTATTGCTCAGGCACACGAAAACTTTTACAATATCTGGTCTACTGGTTGTAAGTTAAGAACAACCTTCTTGAGCTTACCTATTTGTCATAGCAACTTGATATATTATGATTTATACTGGAATATGGACAGCAACAATACTTTGGTGACACACATAAATAAACACTTCAATATTAAGGCGGCGAATGTATGAGAGACATGAATTTTTTTTATCATTGATTGAATCATTAATGTAATATTAAGTTAAACAACATCACCCACTTGGGGAGCTCCGATAATTGCAGTTTTAAGGTAATATAAATATACAGGATGGCCCACGGAAAAGTAGCCCGCCTGTTATATCCAGCAGGCACCTCACTCTGAATTGGAGGAGGTCAATCTCCTTCCACCCATATTGTGACGTGAAGAATGAGCAAGTGAACTGCTTGTCTAAAGCACAAGACGGTGTGGAAGGAGATTGACCTCCTCCAATTCAGAGTGAGGCGCCTGCTGGATATAACAGGCGGGCTACTTTTCCGTGGGCCATCCTGTACTTGAAATGTAAAAATATAAATACAGGTACTGTATAGGTCCAATATGATATATTAAATTTTAAATCTGGTAACAATCAATGTTCATGACGCTAAGATAATGAACCTCGAACAAAATTGGAATCGAACCAGCTCACTTTCGCCAGGGATAATTAAAAAAGTTCTATACTAGAGTTAAAGAGGTGAGCTCTTACAAAAAAAAAATACCATTTCCTAAATGGTAGATTTAAACTGATGATATTAAAATGGAAAGGTAAGAAATAATAATGAAAAAGATAAAATAGTCTGAAAATATAATATAATTTTCTTTTTAAATTGACAGATCACGAAATTCAAAGCTCGCATCGTTTAAATGCCAACAAGATTCCCTCTCTTGTTTGGTTTTTATCTTCTTTCTCTCTCACACGCTAGTTCTTCTGATTGCTACTAGGGACGCCAGCGTGAACACAACAAAGACAATGGCCTGCGTGCGCGAAACACTGGTTGTAAATAATATTGTCCATCTCGAAGATAATTGAAAGGATTAATTTTATTAACCTACACTGGTTATTTATATACTTACATGTCCTCTTATGTTCATAGAACGTTCAGATACCGTGTTTTTTTTATATATAATATAAACGTTATGGAAATACGTCATTATTGACTAACTTTTAAAGATCCATATGCTCGTATTTGAATAATATGTACAATTAAATTTCACAATACGTTATTAAAATAGCCAGGGTATGTTATGTCACAATATATAATTTATCTGTATGTTTCATTTAGGAAATAATTGAAGAATAATAATTTTTAAAACGTTCTACGCTTTAGTTAAGAACGATTACCTCGCCTTGAGATAAGAAAATATTCTATATTTTCTTGATTTTCTATCGAAGACTAATTAGCTAGTTAAATAAAAATATTTATTTAACCCTTGGATTTTGTCCTTTTATGCTATTTTAAAACTATTTTCAACAAATATGGCAGAACTATTTAAACAAGTTCAAACAAATATACATAATATACATTATTTTATACATACATACATACATAATACACATTATATATATATAATGTATATACTTCATAAGGTGTCAAAAAATTATAATGTTATATATTCTAGTTCATAATTGTTTGTACCAAAGCTGAAACAATGTTTACTTTCCTTTTTATCAATTGGGTTAGTTCACTCAAACACTGGACATATTATTTCTTTGTCATATATTAAAATAGACTAAACTTTAGGTGCTCACGTCGTGGAAAGAAATCCCTCAACACTTTCCGTCGGTTGTAAATTATGTCCTGGCGACGGTACATCGCCTCTGTTCCCCACATACACCCCTTCGTATCACCGGAACTCAACTCTCCAACCCCGCCCTGAATGATTGATCACCAAGTAGCCGTCGACATGTGTGTTCATACATGGGACCACATGCGACACACATCCAAACAGTGGACATTTGATAATATGACGCAATATTCGCGTGGCGAGCAAGGATAATACCATGACATTTGGTAAGGTCCATGGTAAACGGGAAATAATAAGATAACTTCGTACATTAGTAGACTTCAAATAAAATTTTGTTTAAGTTACCGTGAACGGAAATATTTAATTTCGTATGTTTAAAAATGACACATGGACATGAACAAGGGTTCCGGGTTCGATTCCCATGTCCAAGTGTAATTTTTCAATTTAACTACATGGTGGTCCAACCTCAGAAGACGGTTACATAACCAACACTGCCAGAAGAAGACCAGGAATGTCTAGCCAACAACCCCTATTGACATTTGCTGAAATAAAATAGTATTTTGTGAGATAATACCTTCAAACATAGTGAGGTTCGTAAAAAATAGAGCTATTTTTAATATTAGCGTCAACTTTTAAATACAGGTATAAATGGTAATACTGCCCCAAGAAGAACATTTGAGAAGAAGTAAGTATACTTGAACCTTGATTAAATGAATTCATTTTTTTAATAGGGGGCTATAAGGGTCTTCGTATGGGTATCCAAATTGGCCTAAACTCGTTGTTTCTCTGGAAAAATCTGCAATAGACAATTACCTAAAGAATTTATTTTACGACCACTATTTTGTCACAAAGAACGAATTAAGTTTGTTTTATAGAGTTTGTAATGTTTAAATAATTAAAGAGACAACATTATTTTAACTATATAGTTTTAAACTCTACAAGCTCACTAAAGCGTTTTTGCGATAAAAATAAAGAAAACTGTAAAATAAGGATTAATAGTTAATAAAGTTAGTAAATTTCAAACAAAATATATATTTTATTTGCATTTTTTCCTACTAACTAAGATAAAAATTGGGGAAGTATTCTTTAATTCTTTTATTCACTCATTGAGTTACAATATTTTTAAAAAAATCAAATTTAATTTAATTTATTTCTGAGGACATTTAGGTCATAAGAATATTTTTTTTTGCTTACCATGCGATTTGAGAGAAATGTAAGAATAGCAGTACTGAGTCCTCGCTACGGTCAAAATCATCGAGGATCAGTATTTATTACTACTATAACCAAACCCGATAATATGGCTTAACCTGAAACCTATTTAAGAATAAATAACAACTATTTACCTTTATTAGTGCCAGAAAGCTAATAGGCCTATGCGGGAAGTAAATTATCACCGAAACAGGTAGTGATCCAAGTTGAATGTCTGACCCATGTTTAATAATTAGTTATGTATTCGAAGAAAAAACTATTGCCAGTGATATGGCATAGAAAAATGTATTTGATGTGTAAAGTAAAACTAAACTTTATTAGGTAAAGTATGTAGTTGTATTGGAGATGAGATGGCCCACTTCAGTGGTCGAATGGTCTAAGGTGCCACTTTTGCAATAGACTAGACTGTCGATGAAAGGGATATCGGGGTTCAAATACCGGTCGGGTGTACTGATTTTTTTTTCTTTATAAATGTCTTTTCAGTCTCCCAACACGTAGATTTGGGTACACTTTCTTTAAAATGTAGCCTTCCTCATCCCTAACACATTAGCGTGGCTAGTACATATGCGTAAAAGCCACATAGTAAGACTTGGTGATATAAAAATAAATTAGAAGTGTCTAGGATGCATTTTTTCTTCATTTATTTACGGTATTTAACGTGCACTTTCTGAACCGACTGCATCACTGTAAGAAATTTACTGGTTCTACACATAAAACTACGTATGTCTTTCCAGTCCTGACTGGAAAGCGGTAATATTGATTACTGACCAGGATTATTCCATGATACGTAATGGTTTTCACGTACATATGTGTTTCCAGTACGAGAGTGGAATTATGTTAACGCGTCACAGTAGTGACGTCATTAATTCTAACAGTAGCAGGGGAAATAGCCCATTGCTTAATGTCGCAAGCCCATATGTTTTGAAATAAAGCCAGGGAAGTATTGTTATTTTCTCTAAATGGCATAGTACTCAATCCATGATGCGTTGGAAGGGTTTAATGCTTGTAATGTTATAATAACAATAGGATTATCCCAAAAGACTATTTCAGCTTATTTAAATATAACATTGTTCAGTGGTATTACACAATTTTAATTGTAACAATCACAATAATTTGCAATTATTGTATTTCTAGCAGGCCTAATGACCAAATAAACCTACAACCATGTGCATTAAAATTTTGGTCTTGGGGTTGATATGAACTCACCACAGAACACTTGCACATGTTTTACTAATTCCCACTTTTTCACTAGCTCACTCACATAATCTTCCATCATTAGTGATAATTAGGGTGACCTGGCGGTCTAGGGGTAAGATGTCAGACTTTTGTGCTGGGGGTCCGGGGTTCAATCCTCGGTCCCGGCAAAGATTTATCTGATTGCCAAACCCTTCCTTCACCTCTGACAAGACGTGTATTAATCACAACTTGTGAATGTGAGGAATGCCAGGCTTCCACCGTGGTTCGGATCCCACGTTAAACTGTAGGTCCTCCATTTCATCTCACAATCACCCTACCATTACACATTAGCGTAAGTGCGTATAACACGAACGGGTAGTAAGACGCGGTGCTAATAATAATAATAATAATAATAATAATAATAATAATAATAATAATAATAATAATAATTAGTGATAGTTTTGAATTTCACTTCCTCTTGTTATAGTAACTTCTTAAAGTTTATTTTTATTTTTAGTAGTAGTATAATTAAACTTAAAATGCAAAGGAAACCACTCACTACCTACACAGAGCACAAGTTACAGTATGGTTGCCCTAAGCGGGAACGGATGAAGCCACCCCTGCACAGAATGCGTTGTTTCCATACTAGTGATTAAAGATACGTCGTTGACGCGAGAAGACTGTAAATATCCCATTCCAAACTGGGATCCGAGAAGCGTCAGGTGACGTCAGTTCAAGGCCACTCCATAACTGGACTGACGCACAAGTGTCACGTAGCCCCAGATTATACAGATAATGTTAAAAACACATTCTTTGGCATGTAATAGTACAATTACGTGAAATGGAATCACAAAAAAAAAAAAGTTTGTAAACCAAAACTACTGGTAGTGAGCCTGGATTCAAGACAAAACAAAAATTCCATGTTTGTAATGTCTATACCTCGATTTTTCTTAATGATGATTATATCAGCACACTACTAATATACTAACTTAAATCTAGAACAGACACAACATCCAGCCCCCGGCCCTTAATTCACCACTGTGAAATGGGGAAACACACATTTCAACAACTATACATTTTTCCGTTCATGCTGGGAATGTAGCCCGAACCCCTTATTTCAATAAACAAACATGCTACCGAATAAGTTAAGATGTTGGACAGTGCGGGATGTAACTATCCAGTTTAACCATATTTATATAAATATCAGATGATTTTTATCTTTTGTAGATCTCAACTATTACGATGTATTAACAATGTTAACCAAAGTTGTGTAAGCGAATGTTGGTAATTGTACTCTGTATAACTTAACCACAGTTGGTAGAAACGCGTATTAATTTAATACAATCCATACACACATAAATAATGATCACACCATTAGATGATTAATTTCAATACAGTTTAATTTTTATTCATAAATTACATTAATTGCAATGCTACAAATTTACTCAAAGCTAGCGCCTTCAATTTAGTATATTGTTAGTACTATAGTGAACCAAACTACTATTTCAATCGAAAATGATGATATTATTAACACTTAGAAGTTAAATTTTTGTTTTATTTGAACCAGCAAAGTTTGTTTCAAGCTTCATTTCCATTCCATACAATTAATTATCAAGGGTGTGGCTGTGTTGGCTCGATACGGATCCATACTGCTTTGATAAAATTTTAACGACTTGACAATTTGCAAGAGCGACTAATCGAAAAAATAAAAAGTGGGGGGGAGAGGGGGAAGGTGCAGGTCCTTTTCATCACATAGCTATTTTGTGAAAAAAAGTTAGGGTTTATTCGTTTTGAGTAATTTGTATTGTGTGGAATGATTACTACAGCTTCAACATAACTATAAAATATTAGGAGTTTAAAAATGGTACTGAACCAAAACCGACCGAGGGAGATGAAACATAAAATAATTTAAAAATACTAGATCATTATTGTTTTATGGTAAGCTATTATCGTGACCAGACAAGTTAACCACAGTAAAGTATTATTTCATTCATATAATTTTGTTGAAAAAAATTTCTCTACATCACCACGAAGATAAACTATTGTGCTCAGCTGTGACCCTGGGAGAGTTGAACTCGGTCAGAATACCGATAAGTTATACGTGGGGGATGTTTTACAACTGAGTGTTTTATATCAGAGTTTCCACACATTTAAGTAGGTTTTGGTGGATTTCTCTAATTTTGATATGTCTATACACACACTTGAAATCAATGTATATGCTATTTTATAATTTTAATTCTTTATTTAAATTGTTAAATGTATTATAATATATATATATAAAATAAAGATAATTATTATTATTATACACAAAAGTTTATATTAAATATTTTATAGTTGAAAAAGTTGGTAAAATGGTTTGCACTCAAGACTCTGACATGTTAAATCGGGGTTTAATACCAACTGTATTAAATGGTCGAGAGTATCTAAATTATCTATTTCCATCCTTCCTACAGATACATTTTGCTACGTTGAGCTACAATTCACACTCTTCATCTAGTGCCTTTAGATTAGCTTGTGTAAATTTGCCACACCTTGTGAGGATATAGAATGTAGAATGCGCAGAACCAAAACCAATATAAACATAAAGATCATGTATAGTATATCAACGTAAATTTTTAATATATTTAGACACCCAATTAATCCATTTATTAATTTTATAAACAGGATACCAACTAGTTAATTTCACTTTAGTAAGTCATTAAATATAAAATACTTCTTAAACATAAGGTAAATGAAATATTTTCTAATTGAGCTGCACCACATAACATAGAATATTTACTGCTGATTACATTTAGAACTTTTCGTGCGGCCACCCTCAGTTTTGCTAATCACTAACCAATTTCACCGTCACTAGCATGAATTAATTATTCCCGGAGAAGATAAAAAAACTAATTTTATTAAGTGCTTTCAAGCAATATTGAGAACACAAAAGACTCCATAATTCAAAAGTTATCACCTCGTTTACTTGTCGGCTGTGTTTATAATTAACGAGTTATCTCACTTTACTATTATTACTACTATTTGCAGGAAATAATGTGTGGAAGCATTATCAGGATGACGTAGTTCAATCTTAAAACATTTATGTCAAGACAAAGTTACGGAAGTTTTTTTTTAAATATAAAATTGCATGTATTTTACAAGCTATAGAGCAGCATAAATGCTCAAGTCGTGTTTCTGTCGTTCTGTTTAAAAATATCATACTACCTCACACGTCTAGGCTCAGACTTAATTAAAGAGTGCTGCAGGACTCTGATTACGAGATTATCTGGAATATTTCAGTGTTGGGACATTTTCACGCTAAGATAAAAATCTTGGGTCCAACTCTCCTTTCCTTTTGAAATTTATCAGCTTATCTACAATACATATATGTTATAACTTAACATAGCTTAACTAACTTAGTTAACCTAGTTAGAATAACATTGCAATAACTATTAAACATTATAAAATCTTGTCTAACCAAATAAACTTATTTTCAATTAACATTGTAAATCCTAATCAACTAAGTGACTGCATTTTGTTGGTGATTAATAACTGCATTTGACTACATTGATATTTAAACAATAAAGTTTAATGTAATTACCGCTTTATATTATTTTATCTTTCACTCTACTACTTTTTATACAAATCTAATCATAAAAACATATTAAATTAAACAACGTTACTTCATATCGTATATCCACACAAATACCATTTAGTTATAACTCTTATAGGCCCTTGTTATTACTACAGTCTTAAATTAGGTCTTAATAAAATATTATTTTAAATATGTCGCTTGTATATTATGTATGAATAAGCTACATTATTATATCTTGAGTGTAAAAGAAAAACTCACCAATTAACTTTTTATAATTTATTTTATCTAATCAATATTGATGTTACCTTAAGCAATTTTGGTAAAAAGAACAGTACCTGGTAGTTACTAAAGTTACTAAAACAATTTTAATATATTATTACATCAAGTTATACTATCTGAAGCTGTCACTTTTGATATATATTATGAATATCTATAAAACAACACAAATAATATAATAAAATGTTATCATTGTTGGCCGCAAAGCAATATGTTTGAATTTTCTAAACTGTTCTTCCAACCAAAATCAGAGTATAACATACACCTTTAATAGACCAATTTAATTATTTTCTGTTTTTAAACGTAAATTTAGAATTATATTCATGAAGATCGCTTGAATTTTACTTAGTGAATGCTCATTTTGGTTAACTTTTATAGATGATTCACACAAATATTGCTGGCTCTCAGTGAGTCTGTTACTTTGCTAATTTAATGTTAGTTGAGTTTAACAGGAGAAATAACCCTGAACTAAAAATAGCAAAGAGATTTCAGCAGAGCTTTACCTCTGACATTTCGTATGTAGATTCTTCAACCTCAAGTGCTGACCCAAAAAATACGATGATATATTATGTGTTGTCAACAAAGCTTCTAAACTCTCCTTACAATAATATAAGAGCCATCCGTCATCTTCAGAATCTTTTGTGCAGTCTTTCCAATGCGATGAACTCCTGCCTGCTTATTCTTTATTTTTATCGCCCATATCTCATTCAAGTGGCGAATGAAACCGGATGAGTTTTACTTGTGAGTCGCATCAAGATGAATCACTTTACGGTTTTGATTGCGGATGGGTGCTTATAATCATTATAAGTCTTAATTATATTCAAAATTCAAGGATTCAAAAACACATCAGATTTAAGATTAAAATCCCAATAACGAACTCCTTAAATTGTTATTATTGATTTTTTAATATCCTTTATGGCGCTTACAAGTGGTTAATCCCAACCTGGATGAACTTTATCCCAGAACTGAGACTATACATTTACTATTTATAGGATGGGAATTTATATTATATAAATTTTTAACCATTTCGATTTTATTTTTCATAGCAACTTAAGAATTAATGTGAAAAAACGCTCTGAAATGAAAAACAAATAAAAAATAAAATTAACCCCATGTAGGAAATTTAGCCTCCGATGAGTATCATGTATTCTAAAATTCGTATTTGAACTTGAAATTCGGGACTTATAGGTGAAATAAAGATTAGGATTCAGATAAAAGTGCATCCAATCCATCTATAGGTTTTTTATGATTACGAATTTTTGGCATAATATATTAAAATAGGATCTTTAAAATAAATTTTGTTTGAATTAATATAATATTCATTGAATCAAATAGATTATTTTGCTAAAATAATTATTAGCGGACTTAACATTAATATTTTTCCAAGCAAATAAATGGTCAGTTTTATTTTTTGGATCAAAAGAAAAATAATAAATTAAATTAAATTTGTTAAGTAATGTACTACATTTAATTACTTGATTGTTTTATACCTATACAAAATGCTTTGTATACTGGTCAAATATATAATTGATTTAAAATTGTATTCATCAACCCAAAGTGATAAACTTACATTTCTAACAAAATTGTGTTTTTATTAGAATTAATATTTTGGTTCAGAATTTGCTGTAGAGCTGTATTATAGTAGTTTAACTTTCTAAAAGCAGATGATATTTCCTTTATTTTTTTCAATTCGGAGGAGTATTTCTAAACTATCGACAGGATATGCGCTGTTATGATTTAATCCAACCCTGGACAAGTGAAAGGTGTCTCTTTTGTTAACTAAATTTACAAGAACACATGCTTGCTACCACACTATTAAAACGTCCAGATAAAACCGGACATAAAATTTATAATCACGCGTTACTGTGTCACAAGCTGGTAAAATAATTGGTGACGAATACATTTATTCCTGTTTCTGTTAAGGAGGATAAACACAAACTAATACCAAAAGGCATAATTCTATATTCTTCAAACGAGCTACAAGTTAAATAAACCTTAGTTGGTACAATCGATGTAATATAAAGCATACCTATTTTGTTTACTCGGACTTCTATTTATTGAGGAGTGAGGGGGGATTCTTTATTAAGGTGATTCGTCCAGCAAGCTTCTCCTAGAATGAATAGGCTATAACATTTTGACAGGTAATTTTTAACATGGTTGAAGGGGGG
>CABFWO010002951.1:83273-101787 GCA_902155825.1 Timema genevievae | reverse complement strand
AAAAAAATCTTCCCTACCATTTAACTTTTGATAAAATATAGATTCAACTTCTTAAAATAAACTCTGTTTCATCCATTGCGAGTACGAAGCCAATAAATTTAGGATATATCGACGTATCAACGGAACATTTAAAATAAAACTGTCTAAAAGTATAGACAAGAACAAAAAAAAAAGACAGAGAGAAAAAAAAAAGTAACACTTATGTATGTCTATCTTGTGTTCAAACGGAATACACTTTGACGCAGGAAGTATACTCTAAGGGGTACTTACCATAATGCGACGTTTTTCAACGATCCTCGCACTTTTCCCTTTCATCCTCACATCCCTTTCTTGTCTTTCTTTTTTCTTTCTTTCTCTTTTCCGAGAGAGTAAAATATTCACTTTGAGTGAGAACTGATAGAAAGAAAGAGAAAGTATAAGCTAGTACTCACCAAGATTAAAACCCAAGGGAGAAATATAAAACGTGCGCTGAAGAGGATTTCTTTTATATATAGATATACATATATATACATATATATATTTACACTCAAACACAAACAGAATCGTTCACTCACATTTGCAATAACCCAGACTTATTTTTTTATTCTTAAGCTTAAGATCAAGACTTTATTTTATTTTTGGTCATCGCGTCTTAATACCCGTCCGGGATACAAACACATGTACTAATTAAGCTAGTGTACCACGGCTTAGAAAGAATTTGAATTTAGACGAAATTCACCCGCATTTTCGCGTTGGGATCGTGTGGAAAATATCCAGTAAAATCCCACCCCCTCATTACACCCGATAGGGGTTCGAACCCTGGTATTCCCGTCAGCGGCAGTCTAGTATAATACTAAGGTGACGCCTTAAACCATATGGCCAATGATGCGGGTCTGCGTGATCTTGTTTTCAATGGGGGTTTTGGGCAGAGATGGGGGCTGTATTTCCTAATTATAATTTATTGTTTCCCGCTTCGGTGGCCGCATGTTTTAAGGCGCTACTATCACTGACGATGACGGGGAAACCCAGGCTCGAATGTTTTTCGGGTGTACTGAGGGTTATTTTTCCAAAATGGTTTTCCACTCTCCCTCTACTCAAATGCGAGTACATTTCCTATAAATATAACCTTATTAATACCTAAAAACCATCGGCGTAGTTATTAAATAAATGTATAAACCGAACGGGTAGTAAGACGTGGTGATAAAAAAAAGTTTATGGTTGGTTCACGGGGCCGAATTCGTATCATGGCTGGGGCGAAAATAGTGATAAAGTATCGGTAGAGCTGAATCTGTATTTCCCATCTCCCTTCCCCACCAGTGTGGATCCTGAAATTAACAGATTATAAAAAAAAATAAGAGTTTTTTTAGATTATTTAATGAAAAGTCACCGACTAGCATAAGCTTGATTCACACGTTCGCTGAAAGTACAAAGCAGAATCTGCTTGATTGGCGCAGCAATTCACACGCTGTATGTTGACCCATGATGCATTGCAACGCTGACTTAAAACAGCTGATTATCAACATATTATATTTTCTAATGGATAAACATATATTCTAGATCATTCTCCCTATGAATGTTTTCAAATTATAACGCTGTGTCGTGGCACAATCCAATACATCGATAAACACGCTTTACATCAACGAGTTATTTCAAATCTCCTCACAACGGCCAACGAAACTGTCTGCTTGCTTCTAGCTCTACAGCGCATGCGCACTGATTTGAGACGGTTGGTTCTGAGATTTGATTGGTTCTCCCGTGCCAAACATCTCAGGCAGAGCGGACGAAGTAGAGATGAGTTGAACTTCAGCGGAACAACTCGCGCCGATGAGGCGGGAAATCTTGTGATTGGTTTAAGAGCGCGTCACGAGACCACGTTTCTGTTCTGCGCTAGTTTTTCGTCTAACGTGTGAATCTACAGTAACACTACACACTTATCCCTAGCACTTATAATGTATTTACTAAATGTATATCATGAACAGGGCTGCCATACGTCCTCTTTTACTCGGACGTGTATTCTTTTTGAGACGTAAAATATTTGTCCGGGTGGATTTATTTCAATAGCGTAACTGTCCTGGGTTTAACCGACTATGTTGCCAATATGTTAAGTTTTATTTTTAAATTTTTCATTAAAGAGAGCAATGATTAGATAGTTTTGGATTAGGTCACTTTTTGAGAGGATGAGTGTGGATCGAGCGAAGAAACAAATATATGAAGGTAAAGTGTGTGGATCAAAAGGAAGGGGTAGCTATGTAAGGCTTGGTTGGATGTTAATAGTTTTAAGAATAAAAGATTATGTATGACACGGAGTATGGATGTTGTTGAAGAGAAGGGAGTATGCAAGGATAGGGAAGTGTGGAGAAAGTTAGTGAGGATGGATTAAGTATTTTTTTTTTAGTTAAATACACAGTTTCTTGCTTACCCTGTAAAGGAATGGGGTGATTGGTTGTGTATGCTTTAGGGCCTTGATCTGTCGATGAAAGTGACAAAAACCTGATTTTTTTAAGGCTTATTATAGGTGACGCTAGAATTACTGTTATTTAATTTTGAGTCAAGTTTCTTCTTAACAACATTAATTTTTATCGCGCTACCCCTACTATTAATTGTGTCAGTGAATCAGACAATCTTTGTACTAGAGCCTAAATACCGTTTTAGTAATTTAAACACAATATTTCAAGCGCTGTTTTGCAAAAAGGTTTGTTTTTTTGTTTAAAAGTCCTTTAAATAAATTCAATGTTTATCTAAATTGGATATTTTTCTTCTCTATTTTTATATACTATGGAAAGAATGATATTCCTTTATTTATAAAACAACATAAACAATGTTTGCAATATGTCTTGTTTATTGCTGCAATAGTTATGGTAAGGCTGATTATGGAGGACCTTTATACGAATAGTAAATATCTTACTCAACACCTACCCGTGGTCGAACCAAGGTTCTTTATAATCATAGGTGATTATTTTAACCACCAAGCCAGGATCTCCGCATCGTGCCCAGTCTATATATTATCACTTTTATTGTTTGGAGCTTTTCAATTACTTAATTGCCATTAGAAAGAACATGACTGTATACTGTTACAATGACGTCATCACCATTTCTAGACAACGGGGCTGCTTTCATGACGTTACTCTGACATACTTACACGACTTTTTGTATCATGTTACAATAATGTACTTTCCATTTGAATCGGTGAGGCTACTGGTAAAACTTTACAATGATTTATTTACCATTTGAGACACCATAGCGGCTTAAACTATTTTTAACTGACCTCAGTAGTCTTGGGGGGGTAAAATGCTCGCCTCAGGACCCGATATTCGTGGGTTCAAACCCAACCGGGGTTGATGGATTATTCTTGAGCGATAAAACTCCGTAGATTAACATCCTTGGGGTAAATGAAGCAGTCAGTCCCATGTCGAATGTGGCATGTAAGAGAACCCTGGAAGTTATGTAAAATTGGTAGGCCCTTTTGTTCTCGCTCATAGAAATTATCAGTCGGTTCAGAAAGTTCAGGTTAAACCCAAATATATATCTTAATATATACAATTCTTCTGTGCGTGTGTATGTCACTGAACTACTCCTAAACGGCTGGACCGATTTTGATGAAATTTTTTTGTGTGTGTTTGAGTGGGTCCGTGGATGGTTTAGATTCACGATTGGACCCGGTAGGTGGCGCTGTAATCGGGTTCTAGGATATTTTTTTNATTGGACCCGGTAGGTGGCGCTGTAATCGGGTTCTAGGATATTTTTTTTAAGGAATTTTTTTGGGGGGGGATTTTTTATTTTTAGAAATTTTTTGCATATCGGAACATGTAACCTCAAAATTTCACCAACCCACCACGACCACCCCCCCAATATTTATAATAATTAATATAATATTAATAATTGACCGTTAAAACCTTCAATTATGCAACCCAAACGAAAAGCCAACGTTCGGGCAGGACAACGTCTGTCGGGTCCGCTAGTATATATATATATTTATATATATATATATATATATAAACACTTCTTTCTGTTCCTCAGCTAACGTTCGACACGTTCACCGTGGGAAAGTTCGTCTCGTTCACGTCCGAAGGCTGTCCGGACGGCCACATGACCATCAAGGAGTCCAAGCGACCGTCCACGGGGGGTCAGTGGTGTGGCAGTGCGTGGGGGTACACTGTGTACTACAGTGAGACCACCTCCTTGAACCTCACGTTGCAGCTCTACAGACTCTCTGAGCAGGTGAGGATAACATCTAGACGTCAGAGTAAAAGCCTTTTCACACAGAAAGCTAAGGCTACGCCACGCTATGTTGGTTATTTTCCAATTACTAGCCGGAGAAAATTTTTCCATCTTCCACCTTGAGCCATTTTACGTTGCGCATGCGCAGAACACATCTAGAGCCACGCGTTGAACAGACGCAGTCCTGGATTGTTTAAAATAACCAAACAAGTGTTGAAGTTTTGTTTTCAGTTTATTCCACGTGTATTTAAGTAATATTATATTTACGTTTCATATTTAATAAGTGTTTTTTATATTTTAAAAAAAGGAACCGTTAATTGAACAAGCCGAACAATATAAATGTTTATTGCACATAATATCAACGGGTTACAGGGAGCAAACTCGGGACTTATTTTTCCTCGTACACTTCCAACTCTCAATTGATTAGATGGTGAAATTCTCCGAATGCAGGTTTATTTCGTGGCTATAGATCCGTACTACACTTTCTAAATTTTCTTCCTCTTACGAAACGGCTGCTAATAGCAGCAGCGGTTCCTTTTCCTCAGTACTATCATCTGAGCACAACCAAGGCATTTTGGAGAATGTCATAACTGATCTTGACTGTAGCAGACCAGAAAGAAACCACAATGAATTCAGGCGGGGAAAGAGAGACCTTTGTGTGTAGCTTAGCAATGAGTGTAAAAACAAACTGACAAAACCTTAGCATAGCACAGCATGGCATAGCTTAGGTTTCTGTGTGAACCAGCCTTTTTAAGGTTTGGAACTTTTTCGGTTGCTAAGGGTTGGTACGCACCTAAATCAGGGCTTGTAAAAACTCTTGTGCGCGTGCCACTGGGTGGAAAAAGATTCAGGGGACACGCCGACACGAAAAAAAAAAACACAAGATAAAACTTTTCCCGACGTTGTAATATTTTTCAAGTCTATAATATTTTGAATTTCAATAGCCATGCCATTCACATGTCACATTTAACTTTGTGAAGTTAATGGTTGTAACTCTCCTTGTGTGATGTTTAGGACATAATGTTATGAACCAAACAAAAAATATATTGGATAGAATAAAACATCAACTTTTTCCAGCCTGTGACAGGGTCACTTTAGTAAAATGCTTGTAGAGAATGCCATCTACGGTGCCAACTCACTTAGGTTATGTTAGTGGGTATAGATGAAACGCGTAAGAAAAGTAAAATACAACATACTAGTTAATCATTCGCATTATAGATAGTGCTGCCGTGATAAAAAGAACGGAAAGACGACCTTAGAAGAACAACAGGTACTATTTCCACAAGTGTTTCAAAGTGCATTGAGGTTATAATTGGAACTGTTCGTCAATTATTTGGGTTTTGTAACATTCAAACATTTAATAATGACAAATAATTCATTTCTCGTTCTTTAATACCTCTCTTAATTACTTTTCACGCAACAGTTTCAAACGTCTGTATCCCCGCAACCATTGAGAATCGGACACACGTTTATATGCTTTTTTTTTACCCGAAAAAATAAATACCACAACCTCGCAAAATATTTACTGTTCCATCTGAAACATTCTGTATATACATTACCTACGCGATTAGTACATTTCCCTTTAACTGTAGTTTGGTTTCCATATTTTAATCTGTTAGAGAAAAGCTGTTAAATTTAGGGTTCTAAAAGGTGTAATATTTGTATCTAATCTATTTAAATATGGCCTAAAACTAATAAAAAATAAATTGACATAAAATAATTTGTGTCTTTTTTCTCTACTCGTTTCAGGGTATCGGCTACAACTTTGACTTCAAGCTGGCGTACAAGTTCTTGCGCAAGAGTGAGGCAAGGCTTCGGTATGGCAACAGCACGGCGGTGACGTGGCGCGGGGAACTAGTACCCGGGACCTACTGCGACCGTATCCTTGAGCGCTGCGACACGAGGCCTTGCCGCATCCAGTCGCCCAACTACCCCGGCGTCTATCCGCGCAACGTCACTTGCTACTACCGGTTGGAACACCGTCAACCGCCGAGAGGGAAGCATGCCATGCTCGCCGTCAGACAACGGAACAGTCACAAGATCCACATCAAGGATCAGATCGTCAAATATGACCGCAGTCAGAGGGTGTTAAGGTAAGACACGAAATTGATCGTATTAATTCAAATTTAAGGCATGACATGATGAGTGTCCGGCTGTGAATCAGCCATGCTCTACACAAGGAGCAGATTGCCCAATACAACCGCATTCAAAGTGGCTAAAGGTAAGAACATATAGTCAAGCATCTTAATTCTGACTTAAAGCATACAATGATGAATATCTATCTGTGAACCATTCATACTATACACAGAAAGCAGATTGCCAAATACGACTCCAGCAAAGGTTGTTAGGATGAGCTATTGATGATTTGGTGAAAGAATTTATTTAATGTTTTGATTTTAACGCTTAAAGCATGCCATAATGAATGTCAATAGCTGTGGATCAGCTATATGATTCAAAAGGGTCTGATTGTTAAATAAGACAAAGCCAAAGGGTGTTAAGATATGCTACTGACGATTTGGAGTTAAATGTTTTGATCATAATGGTTGAAGCATGTCATGATGAATTTCTAGTCGTGAATCAGTCATTCGATTCAAAAGGGTCATATCGTAGCGTTCAATTTGATAAATAATAACACAGTATCAAATAAAATTATCTTATTACCTAACTTATAAAAATTCTACCTTCTTCAGAAATTTTCACTTCCAATAAATATGCCGGTTGGCTACCCCATTTGAACACCTAGAGTCAATACAGTAGAGACTAGTAGCTATATATCCGGTTTAGAAGACCAGGTTACTGAAAAGTCCATAATCTTTCAGCTTGTAAACTGGGCTTAACAATCACGATTCATATTTTAAGGTTTCTTGATGTGGACGTGAAACCATGATGTCGCTATTGAAACCTAAACCATAGTCTCTGATATGGTCTAAAGTCTCTACAACCATACAAATGGTTTGATGAAACACGATGTTTCAATCCTGTTGTGGTACATGCTTCACAACATGTGGGTTTTTAATTAAAACATTTAAAGAATTACATGATATATATATAGTCTCGTATCAGACAAACAATTCACAGCAAGGAACATATCTTGAATATAAGACAGCAGCCATGTTGTTTTAAAAGGCACCACTGACGTTCTATTTGAGGGTTTTCCAAACGGTAGCAAACGAATTTTTTTGAAAAAAAAAAAGTCATTGTAGTAAAATAGAACTTTTTCCAGCCAAGAAACATAAAGTTTTGACTTTATGGGGAAAATCCATGAAAACTCTAACTCACGTTCATGTTAAATTTCTTACATTTGTTGTATTATATTTACATTCCAATGATAGTATATTTACGTTCCAATGATAGTATATTTAAGTCGAAAATTTCGTTGATAGTGTAATCAAACATTTTTTAATTAGCACCTATTTTTCATTCACAATACCGGTTTTTGTTTTTGCATAATATGACAAAAAAATTAGTCGATTCTGGTGCCACTATACTCGTAGATTTAATTGTGGCCCTCGGCCACTCTTAATTTGGACACCCCTGTTCTAGTGTGAAGATTATTAAATATTTGAAGTGAACGTTTGAAGTATTGTAGTACCGAAGCCCAGATGAACACTCAAAAGCTTAAGATTGCCATATTATACTAAAACAGTCGGTTGCTATGGCAACGAAATCCATCGCTTTATTGATCGACTAAATTATCAAATTGTGCTATCACAATACAATTTATATGAAAAGAACTATACCTGGCAAGGATTTGAGCTAGTGTTTTTTTGTTTTCACTAAACGTGGTACTGGTTGGATGAGTTATCAGTATTTATAAAATAGGCATAGTAGGACACATAAAAGACCTCATGTGCAACAGCTTTTGCCCATAATAGCCAATGTATAATGAAATCTCAGACTAAGTGACATGGTGATACTAGGACATATAGAATATCTTATGTGGCATGCATAGTGGACTGCATCTTGCCCCTTCCAAATAATAATCTTCCTCCCCCCATCTGTCACCCCTCATTATCCTGCATAAGTATAATACAGAGCTCACATAAATGATCTAATTCCCTTGGTTATTTATGATGATCAAATGTTTCTAATATATTAAGCATAATGTTTATCAACTATCAAATGTAATGTGAGTATTTTCTTTTAAGTATGATGGAAAATAATGATTAACTATTGTAAGATGCATGGCATGATCAATGAACTAAGACTATTTGTATGTCTCGTGGCTCTTATGAGTGTCGGATCATTAAATGTCTATCAAGCATAAGAAGGTAAAAGTTGGCAACAGAGGAATCCAAAGAGGTGGTGAATATTTTCAAAAGCATGCAATAGTATATCTAGACAAGCATACCTCGTTAACAACAGCGTTGTGTATGACTTCATCAGGAGGTATTTAAACCGGTCTGAACCTGTTTCAAGGCATATGGAGTGTCCTTTCTCCGATAAGGAGGTGTGATAGGACGTATGCATAGCTAGAATGTGAATCCATCTTATGTTATCTTCAAGGAGGAGAAGTATATAGTATTATATATTAAGAATGAACCTTGTAAGAGGATGGTGATTTATCGTTATAGACTCGAGCATTAGGGTTATGGCTTGTCGTCCAAGTAGATTGCGAGTGATCTTTATTCTGCATCAGCATTTGCTTAAAGCTATTAGTATTATAGAACAACGGAATTCAGCGTTACGAGGTTGAGCTGTTTAGTGTCTGGACGTTGATATTCTGACTGTTAGGGAGAGAAGGGTGGGAGGGAAGTAAGGATTTAAAGGTAATTTTAGGTTGTATCTTTAGTTCCTACAATATATGTTTTATACATTTGTTTTAGGCACCCTCTAAGATGAGAGTTAAAGAGTATTTAGGGATAGAAAGTACACTTGATGATCAAAGGGGGTTGTCTGGAAAGGTTCTCAACTTAAAGCAAATATTGATTAAATTGATATACTTGGTGTTAGTCTATTCTTCCTCCAAGAGGTCGGGTTAAAACTATTATTGTTAAGAATAAATGCATCGATAGGATTGTACCTAATCAAATATTAGATAACATCCTTAATGAGTATGGATTAATCATAAATATTTGAATGAAGGCAAGCCTCTGCAGCATCATTTATAATGATAATGCTTATTATTCTTCAAAGCAATAAATCATTATAGGTTTTATGGAAGGTTGAAGGGCC
Source organism: Timema genevievae (assembly GCA_902155825.1). Taxonomy (NCBI): domain Eukaryota; kingdom Metazoa; phylum Arthropoda; class Insecta; order Phasmatodea; family Timematidae; genus Timema; species Timema genevievae. Next base: position 92,415 of record CABFWO010002951.1, on the reverse strand, counting down.
TTCTTTGAAGCTGACATATTATGAAGATTGTTAGGTTTTTGACTTGGACTGGATAACATGATCATGATAACACTTCTGGGTTTTATGACCTCATCGAGTTTCGAATAGGGGCTTGTATCGTCGTCCTAGAAGCCGTCATGCCTTATGACGATTTGAAACTTGGGTTAGTTCAGACAATATCCTCTCCCAGCTCAGAGGGTATCTTCAACTAGGGGAAGGGATGGTATGCGGGAATCTAAGATGGTAACTCACCGTTCCGAGTTCTGGGTGTGGTGAGGTTGGGAGGGCAAGGAGAAAGAAGTGGGGAAAAGGGTGGGCTAGAGAGGACAATTCAACGTTATCTGTTTGGTTGTGGTGTTTAATCAGCTGAGAGCTGTAGGTTAAGGTGTACGAGGTGGTTGTAGTGTAACAGCATTTTCCTGGAATGGGAATGGAAAAATATTAACATCTCGAATGATGAGGAAGAGGGAGTATGGGGTTTAGGTGAGTAATTTGCGGTTTTTGGTGTGGTATGTCGATGAGGAGGTTAAAAGGAGTATTGTACAACCATTTGCAGGGAAATTAGCGTCATGGGTTCTGGTGTTGAATTATTTCGCACAGGTGGTAGGTTTGCCATTTTTAATTTTTTAGGAATGGAATATCCTACACTAATTTTTTTAAATTGATGAGAAATGCTGTTACCAACTGTCGTATGTAGATTTCCCATGATCCTTGGGGGTTTGGAATGTCTTATGACAACATGAGCGATGGAAGATGAGAAGATAGGCTAATTCCGAAATGTTTGAGTGAAAACTAATGACAGATTATCAACTAATGTATGTCAATTTTACATTATGTGTAAAAAAATCCAATTTTTTTTAAATGCCATTGTAACATGATGTTTTCTCCACATTCTTCAGAAAAGAGGAATAGATAAAGTTTTTGCCACTAACGATGAGTTCTGACAGGTCGAGTGATGAGTGTTGAAAACGGGGGGAAGTCTTGTTGTAGCTAGAAAGTGCGGGTGGAGAGGTGAGTGCTGTGAGGGCGGAGGTCACTAAGCGGAAGGGGTAATATGCAACCCCCCCCCCATACATGGCACATAAGGTCTTCTCGGTGTCCTATTATCACCGTATCGCTTAGTCGTAGAGCTCCTTATACACTCTCTCTCATGGACAAGTGCTGCTTCATATAGGGATTTATATGTGTCATATTATGCCTATTTTATAAATACTCATCTCATTTTTTAAAAAAGCCTTGTCAAATTAGTTGTCAAATCAATGAAAGGCCAAGGAATAAAACCCAAGTCAAAAATTCTTTTTTTCTATTCTGTCCTACCAGCTTATAAAAATAAACGACTATAAGCTCCAAGCCTACATCAAAAGGAACTTTTGACTACTTCTTTAAAAAAATTCCGAGAAAAAAAGTTTTAATAGGTACCATATATATTATTGAGAAAAATAACAACATATCTTCTGTAAAGTAGTGAAGCAATACGTTTCCAAACTCATCATCATAATCATCAACTGTTTCCAGCCTGTGGCCGGGTCAATCTAGTAAAATACTTCCATCTTCCTCTACCCTTCCACCATTCTTCCTCTTTTAATTGCTTCCATTTTCCTCTATCCTTCCACCATTCTTCCTCTTTTAATTGCCTCCATCTTCCTCTATCCTTCTATTCTTTCATTCTTTCCCTTTCACTTGAACACTTTCTGTTTTCTGCTCCTCCCATCTCTTTCTTGGCCTTCTTTTCTCTCATTTTCCCACATACTTTATTATTTCCATAATTTAAGTTCCCAAACTATCGAAAGGAAAAAAGCATTTAATCTGGGAGGTGATACGTTTCTAAACTACTGGAAAAAAATACATTTCCGGACCACCGGAAGAAAAAGTAATTTAATCTGGAAGGCGATCCCTTTCCAAAATACTTTGTCATTTCCGTTATAGTCGGAGTTATTAATATCTCGCTATTGCGCATGTGGTTTTAATCCTGCACCGAATTCCACTCTCTCTCTCTATGAAAATGCAGCTACACTTAATATAAATTATACCTTTCTTTACTTTAGCCCATTAGATAGACTAGAAGAGTAGTCATAACGTATAAAACGGGTATCACCAATACCATCCAAGTGATTGTGATCAGGAAGGTAATTTGAGGGAATTGAATCTGCATTAGTGTATAAAAACTACTGTAATCAATCACATATCACTACCATTGCATCCGACTTGGATTTGAACCCCTGACCTCTTAGTTAACAAAGACCAAAGGCAAAGTGAGTGACTCGATCCCCTGGACTTAACGGCCATCAGTGCGGGTCGTATTTGACTGAACTTAAAATCTTACTTTAAAATTTTTGGAAGTTGAGTTTAAAAAAAAAACACTTCATTAGGTGAAACACAATAACTTTTATTATTTGTTTTTCCTCGAGCTTTTAATATTTAGATCTTGAAATATTTCCCCTACCGCTTTCCTCCCCTCCCTCGTCTACCGCATGAAATATATGAAGCCATTAATTTTTTTTATCCCGCTTTTTAACACCTAAAAAGATCTAAACGGTTATAATATAACGAAGGTAATTTTCTTCTTCATTTTTTTTACAGAGTTGGAAGAAGGGAAAAAAATTGGTCTCATAAAAAAAAGTTAAAGTAAGTCTAAGCACATGGTTACAACAACAACAAAAAACACTCGTCACGGAATTAATTACTGATCCCCAAAAAATTATTACTTAAGTTTAGATTTTTGAGGGGGAAAATGTATATATAAAACAGGGGAAATAAGTAATGAATTTTGTTAATTATATCTATATTAATAAAAGGAATAGTTTGTCTGTATATCACGAGTATTGCATGATATCTACCGCACACACATGGTTGAAATTTTAAAATTATTAGCCCCTCTGTATAAACATGCGCATATCGAAACAAGAATTTTAAAATTTGGATTTGATTTTTTTTAATTAATTGAAAACTGGTTTGGAAGAAAAAAGAATGAAAAAAAAAATGGTTCGATGTGTTTGAAGTAAAGTAAAACGTTGGCCGGTGTAACCACGCAATGATAGTAATAAATAAAGTAAACTACAGTCCAAATTTCTTGGGAAGAATTTTTTAGACAATATAAACCTATTTTTTATCGGTCGAAATTGCAATTTTATAGGTATTGATGATAGCTATCGAAAGTGACAGCTACAAACAACATGACGATATATGTTATTATTAGCAATATATCTTACAGCCCGTTCGGATTATATGCTCATGCACTAATTACTAATGTAGTTTTAGGTATTAGGAATATAATATTTAGGAGAAGTGTACCAGCGTTTGCGTGCAGGATGAGTGGAAAAACACCCTCGGAACACACGACTGAGATTCGAACCTTTATCTTCCCGTCATCGGCAATCTAGTCTACTTGGACCACACAACCACTGTAGCGGGCTATAAATTAGTTTAAATATGATAAGAGACCTCTTTTAACCATAATTTAAAGTGCATTAGAAAGGTCTCATGCTTGTCTAACAGATGGCAGCACTAACTCAATTTAAATATGACAGAGACCTCTTTTAACCATAATATAAAGTATTCTAGAAAGATCTCATGATTGTCTATCAGATGGCAGCACTAGCTCAATTTGAGTTAAAATTGATATCTCCCCCCTTTTTCCCAGTACCCCTTATATCATCATCATCATCGTCAGGTGTAGTTCTACCTCTTGTCAGCTCCGGTTATGATCCCCCTCCAAGTCTCTCGATCCTGAGACAGTCTCTTGATATCTTCGTATCTGCCTCCAAACCTCGAATGAATATGGCATCTACTATCTCCTCCTTCCTCTTCCTCTCTATATTCGCCTTCCTCTCTTCCCGTTTATCATTCCCTTCTGTTGCAATCTTCAATTGGCACTCCTTTTTTCTTATCATATTATTTAAATTGAAAAAATGACACGGGAATCGAATCCGGGACCTTTGGCTTGGTACGCCATTGCTCTGAACCAAACGAGCTATCCAGGAGTCGTCCCGTGCCCGGGGCCATTCTTCACACATATTTTAAGGCAGATTCTGTGATGGACGTGTGGAAATTGTCAATTACTTATGAGTCATCAATTACGATCACGAAGCTATCGGATGACGCAGCCATCTTCGACTTGGGAGGGCTTTATACTGGCAATAGTACATGTACAACTGTACTATTTATAATATTACTATCATCGTACTATTGTCAACATAAATCCCTACCGAGTCGAAGGTGGCTGAGTTATCTGATAGCTCGAGATCTTGATAAAATCACACATTTGTAGCCGACGATTTCCGTACGTCCATCGAAGACTCTGCCTTAAATTATGAGTGAAGAATGACCCTGGGCCACAGACGAGCAAGAAACAGACTCTCAACCTTACTGGGGTTTTGCTGCGTTCCTTTTGCCAGCTTGAGTCCTTCAACGCCGGGCTTCGCTAGTGTCACTGCTGGGTGATGATAGAACTAACCGCAGCGATCCTAGTGGTGAAGGACTCAAGCTGTCAAAAGGAGCGCAACCATTTTAACCTGGAGGTTGAGTGTCTGGGTATAATATTTGTCTGTGCCCTGGGCACGGAACGATTCCTGGATAGCTCAGTGGACGTGCTAAGCCAAAGGTCCCGGGTTCGATTCCCTCGCACAGGGTCATTTTTCACTTTAAACAATATGGTGTTTAGATGCTGCTATAAACGTAACCGACAAATATAATAGTTTGGCTAATATTAATCCTTAATTTCCTTTATATGTTTGTTGCTTTTTTTTTTCATTGACGGTGACCTTTTTTTCTCCGCTGTTCCGCAGGGTGTGGGACCAGTGCAACGTGGTTCAGGACTACCTCACGGTGTACGACGGCAGTTCCACGACTGATCCCATCTTGGTGAGGCTGTGCGGAGGTGACGTGGTCCCAGACATCGTCAGCAGCGGGCCCGACATGCTCCTCGAGTTTCACACGTCGCCGTTCGACAACCCTTTCCACCCCGTGCCACTCAGCTACCTGCCCGGGTTCGAGCTGGAGGTCCAGGTAAGATATACAGGATGATCCTCTACACCCCGTACCACTCGGATACCTGGAGGTCCAGGTAAGATATACAGGACGATCCTCTGCAGCCCGTACCACTCAGCTACCTGGAGGTCCAGGTAAGATATACAGGATGATCCTCTGCAGCCCGTACCACTCATCTACCTGGAGGTCCAGGTAAGATATACAGGACGATCCTCTGAACCCCGTACCACTCAGCTACCTGGAGGTCCAGGTAAGATATACAGGACGACCCTCTACACCCCGTACCACTCAGCTACCTGGAGGTCCAGGTAAGATATACAGGACGATCCTCTACACCCCGTACCACTTAGATACTCGGAGGTCCAGGTAAGAGAAGACAGGACGATCCTCTGCACCCCGTACCACTCAGCTACCTGGAGGTCCAGGTAAGATATACAGGACGATCCTCTGAACCCCGTACCACTCAGCTACCTGGAGGTCCAGGACAGGTAAGATATACAGGACGATCCTCTACACCCCGTACCACTTAGATACTCGGAGGTCCAGGTAAGAGAAGACAGGCATGTATGTCTTTTGATATAAAGAGTCAATGAGTTCGATTCCCGGATTTATTTATTTTTTTAAATTAGCACCTTTTTTTAAATTAGCACCTTTTTAAATTAGCACCGTTCGGGCTGTACGTATACGTACTAATTACGCTAATGAGTTAGGAAAGAGGAAGGTTTAACTCATTAGTGAAGCCACATTTGCATAGAGGAAGAGTTGAAATACCTTTTAGGGGAAACTAACTCCAGTACAGTCAACCGGTATTCAAACCCTGAATGCCTTAACCTCACTCTCTCGTCTTAATCATCAGTGATGGAGTGCACCGCGAGTAAGACGACTTAGACAACTAGACCACAGCTGTGGTCAAAAACTCTTGATAAAATAACTAGGGGCGTAATTTTATCTCGATTTTTTTTAAGAATATAAAAATTAATAAAATAATATTTACTTTGGATTAAAATCGCGTGGCCTAAAGCGTCGGTTTCGCAATAGACTGGGCTTCCTAGTTCGTATACTGGTGAGGTATACAGAGTTTTTTTTATAAATGGTTTTCAATTCTCTTTGCACAAAAATGCCGGTATATTTCCTCTAAATTTGACCTTTCTCATCCCTAACTTGTTAGAATAATTAGTACGTATAATCTTCAGACAGCCCAAATCAAGGCCGTAGCCAGCCATTAATTTCAGGGGGGGTTTGGTGGGCACATCCCCCAATTGCTGGAAGCTAGAAAAAAAAATTCTAAATGATAAACAGTTCTAGAAGCTCTCTTAAGTGGGTTTTTTTCATGGTAAAATAACTCACAAACTGCCGAAAGCTTGGAAAGTGTCTAAATATTAAACACTTTTTGAAGATCTGTGAAGTTTTTTATAGTAAAATAACCCCCAAAATGCCGAAGGCTAGGAAAATTTCTAAATATTTAACACCCCTAGAAGGTCTCTGAAGTGCTTTTTATGGTAACACAGCCCCCTAATTTGTATTTGTATCTTAATTTTAATATGGTTTGAACCATATATATTTTGTTAATAAAATTTCGCGGGGGGGTTTGAACCCCCAAAACCCCTCCCTAGCTACGGCCTTGGCCCAAATGGTTATTAAGACGTGCTGCTAAAACAAACACACAGAAAAAAATATCGGATCATCGGTTCGGTATATAAAAGAAAAGTCTTAAAAAAAATCGGAACTTTTTTTTTCTAAGATATATTGAGGCTCGTTTTGGACAATAATGGATTCTCCCAAAAGTTTTTTTTTGGTAGGATGAGAAAAAGTGTGGAGGAAGGGGTTAAAAAATATTTTGGTGTGAAGGCAACATTATTGGGATGACACAGCTGTGCGGTTCTACCACTGCCATGGAATATCAATTCTCCCCCTTTACCCTCCAACCCGCCAGCCACGCACTAACGTATATAAAAGATATATTCGCGTAAGGATACGTCTATACTATGTATCTATAAGATAACATAGATATTTTTTTCCTCCCAATGCATGAGCTTTTCAGGGATTTGCATATTATATAGGCCTATATATATATATATATATATTATATGTCTGAGGAGAGAAGGGAAATTTGTATTTGATACAAATAACAACAACAAAAATATAGATAAAGTTGTCAGGAGAAAAACCAACTATGACACACTTATATTTTTTTTAGCAGTGCTTATAATTACCTGTTCGAGTTATAAGTATATGAATTAATTACACTACCTAATGATCTAAGGATTAGGAAGGCTAAATTTAGAGGAAATGTACCTGCATTTGCGTGAAAAAAGAGAGATTGTGTAAAATCATTCAGAAAAAAACCGATCCGACCGGGATCGAACCACGATCTCCCTGGTGATGGTTGTCTAGGTCTATGGTGAGAGTGACACCTTATATCATGCGGCCACTGAAGCAGGTAAGACACAATAAATTTTAGCATTTTTTTTAACCAAACTTCACTTTTTGATATAGCCCCAATATTTATTATGAATAGATATATTTGACATCTAGAAAATATCACTAAATTTACTTTCATTTATTCATACGCAAAGCCATGTTATCTGTAGCTGTCAATTTTACTCGATATATTAGTTTTAGCACTGTGTTTTATTTCTTGTTCGGTCCATACACGGCGAAGTACTCGCATGGTTTCCACGTACCTGGAAAACACAAAGAAATTTTGTGTCCGGTAAAAACCGGGAAAACATAGAGAATTTGAAGGAAAAAATTTTGTAAAAATATTGAAATATTTGTTTCTTTGGGACATTTAACTGAAAGCTTTTAAAAACGTAGGTCCTTGGATGGACATAAAAGCGAAATAAAGAATTAAAAGCGTTCATGATAGCAGGCCCAACTCAGCTCCCGGCTCGCGCGAGGTTTGGGAGTAAAAGGGAAAGGAAAATACAAGAAATGTGTGCAGTACATTCGTATTTGAATGATTACTCGACATTTTCCGCGGTGACTATGGGGGATAAAGCGACAAAGTTTCTTGTTAATAACTACAGTATGTCCCTGTTATGGCAGAATGAAGATTTGTGCACAGTGCTTATCTGTGAAGACATTTTAAAATGGTCAAAAACAACCTATTCACTGCAATTTTTACCGAAATATAATTTAATATTTTAACAATGTTCAGTATTTAGGAACTTCTATCAACTCTTTATCTCCATTAATGTTTAATCAGAAATGATCCACGTGCAATAGTGTTGGTGTAAATTTACTATTTCTAGCAGACTGTCACAGAGTTGATGGGCGTGTTATGCACGCTCTTAAGCACGCTGATTTAAACATTGACAGTGACAGAAGATGTATTTCCTCATCAGTCTAATATCATCCTGTTTTAAACATAAATCACACGACATCACACTTAGTTTAGTGAGAAATAACATTTTATTACTATTTTATTTAATCTAATCTTCCCTGGAACAAATTGGAATTCCTTCTGGAAAACCCGGAAAAAACCGGAAATTAGATAATAATAAAATGGTGGCGACCCTTCCCTAACTACTCTTAATTGTGTTAGGTATAAGTAAATTTGTAAAGGATGAAATATAGAATAAATGTACCTGCATTTTTTTGGGTGGAAATTGGGAAATCATTTAGAAGGGTGGAAAAAAACCTTATTACAGGCGACCGGAATTCAAACCCCGATCCCTCCTTCTCCCAAAAATACACTTCTAACGTTACAATAACGTATTAGACCGCGCGATCACTGATCCTGGTTTAAAAACTATCGTTAAAAATCAAATTATTTAATTTGTTTCTTCTCAAATAAAACTTAGCTCTAAAAACAAAAATTGGATGAATTGACCTCTAAAGCAGCCGAGCTTGATAAAATATATAACTCCATCCCAAACAGCTTCAGCCCTCCACGTGCCCCTTAAAATTCTCCTCCCCCTCCTTCCCTTCTCTCTAACACATTCTTCTTCATCCCCCTTAACCCATCCCTTACCCTTTCCACTGTATAAAAAAAAAAGTAACTTATCTTTTGAGTCCAGACTTCGAAAGCTAAGGACGAAGAGTCCTTGCATTATTTAATGTTTCGGAATAAGGCGTAAAGGAGGTAGGTTGAGAGTTAGGAGGGGACGAGGATAGGAGATTCGGAGGGGGGGGGGGGTGGAAAAAAAAAAGG
>CABFWO010002951.1:51673-65510 GCA_902155825.1 Timema genevievae | reverse complement strand
GTTATAAGGTTCGAATCTCTGTCGGGTGTACTGAGGGTTTTTTTTTTTCAAAATGGTTTTACGCTCTATCTCTACGTAAATTCTGGTACACTTCCTCTAAATATAACCTTCCTAATCCCTAAAATCATCATCGTAATTAGTACATAAACGTATATCACGAACGGTATAGTAAGACGCGATGCTAAAAAAAAACCTTTACACGGATGAAAGAACAATTTGCAAATAGGTGGGGAGTGTTATGGAAAGAATGAGAGGTATAATGGGAATAGAGAAAAATCGCACGGATGAAAGCGGTGGGGGGAGGAATTGTTTAAATTCTTTGATACCCACGACAATTATTTAAGAATTGTCAAATGTAATATGTATAGAAAATTAAACTAAACATACCTACTGAAGACGAACTCGTACAGTATTTGACTCTTTTTTGGCAAAAAAAAAATAAAATTAAAAACTGCAAAATTATATACCAGAACACGTGTTCCTTTTTATCCCCATAGAGTGCGTAGGGGTTCAATCACCTTGAATCACCTTCAAATGAATGGACTGATAGGAGAAGAGGAAATGAGGGGTGGAAATTTCCCCTCGCCTCCCCCACTAACTGAACATTTTGACGGTCTCAAGATTTCGTTCATTGTGCGTCATAAGTCAAAATCTCTTGATAGAAAGACATTTGTTGTGATCTTTTTGGGTTTTTTTTCCTCTTTAAGCGTCTGTGAATTTACAGTCTGTTCAGCGTAGGAACTATTTTCTGAAAGGCCTTTTTTTCCCTACCAGAAATCTATTATATACTAAGATATTGGTAGGAAAAAAAGACCTTTCAGAGAGTAATTCCTACCGTGAATGGAGTATAAGTGCACATAGATTCTCGCGCATGCGTGGAAGTATTGTTAGAGTTAAACCACCCTATGTTGCGTATACTTATAGTCCTCTCCAAGGGCCTTGCCTACCTGTGATGTCGCGGCAAGCTGTGATAGGATTTACCCGAAGAAATATTATTTCAGTTTTATTCGGTGAGTTTTAAAAATAATTCTTAAATTTATTTATTTATATTTTTGAAAAAATAGGCTGACACTGTCACAATTTATTTTTTATTTTTTAAGTAGGTTTTTAACACTTTTTTTTTACCGCCGCGTCTTACCACCCGTACGGGTTATACGTTTATGAACTAAGGGAGAATAAAACCATTTTGGAAAAAAAAACTATCTTCAATAGACACGGCTGAGATTTGAACCTCTGCCCCCCCCCCTTTACCCCTTCATCGGCAGTCCAGTCTGTGGAAGCAAATGTCTATATAGAATAGGAGACTATAAAAATGGAATTTTGAAATGCAAGTCAATGTTATCCGGGAGCAAATAGTAGGAATGAGTGTTTATCTTAGTCAGTGGAAGAGGGTAAACTAGAGGCCTCACAGGATTATGTGAACACGTTTTCTTCTCTCTCTCTTTCTAATTCATATATTGGCGTATGAATGTGATATCTCCTTAGGTGCGTCAAGTTGAGATGCAACCCGCTTCGCAAGTTAGTTTTTAATTTTTTCGGTGGCCGCATGGTTTACTACGCTACTCTCGCAGTAGACTAGACTACCAATGATGGGGAGATCGAGGTTCGAATCTTAGTCGGGTGTACTGAGGAAAGTTTTTCCCACGCTCTCCGTGCAAATGCTGATACATTTCCTTTAAAATAACCCTATATATCCCTAAAAATACTTAATTAGTACATAAAATCAGTACATAACCCGAAGGCGAAGTAAGATGCGATAATAATAATAATATTATTAATAAAACTCAAAATTTAGGGTTGTTAAGGAAAACAGCCCCTTTGGAATCTTTCTACTTTATTTTGAAATAACGCATCGTAGAATAAAATATTGCGTTCGAGCTGAACGTCTGCGTGGAGATTTCTCGCTTACCGAGGCGGCTCCCTTAAGAAAGTTGAAGTGTATCTAACTTCTTGGCAGTAATACGATCTACAGATCTAATGGATACGGAGACTGTAGACTAGATTTGAACCGTGCTAGCTTAGTAAGTAAAAATCTTTATAACTTTAACGATATTTACTATTGCATTATCGGAATAAACTTAACCTAATCCTAGCGTTGACGTCAAGGGCACCGACAGTATTTTTCTTCCGGGGGAGGGGGGGCGCAAATCGGGGGTTCAGGGGTCCTCCTTTGAAAAAAAATTATTAATTTGAGGTCTTAAAAGACGCTTTTTTAGGCAATCCTTGTTTCCTGAAAAATAAAATATAACATTAAAAAAAAAGTGTTTTCAAATGTATCCAAATTCGTGGGTGGATACTTTTCTTTGATGATTTTAATGGCGAATGCTGTTGAAATTGCTCGCGCACACGCCAAACTATCCACCCTGAAATGAAGTCGGCAGTTGGCGGCCTGGTGGTGGGAGCTAGTAATAAGATCTTAATTTTAATAATAATAATATAATAGCGAAAGTTCGTGTGTTTGGATGTTTGTTACTCAATCACACCAAAACTGCTGAACGGATTCGAATGAAACTTGGTACGTAGGTAGAATATGTCTTGGAATAACATATAGGACTATTCCGAACCTTTGATTTTACACTAATTTTACAATTCTAATGTTTAAACTTTTCGTATATAAGAGATATATTGTGATTTTAATTTTACGAGTAAATATGAATGTAATATGATTAAAATGTTAAAGTAAAGATAGCATAATACGGAAATATTATTTACAGCTAGAGCTGAGAAAAACGCATAGAAATTTGAAATTTGATTAATGATCGAAACAGTTTAGTTAAAAATTAAAAAGATTTGATCAATTATTGCGGGCGAAACCGCGGCGGGTAAAAGCTAGTATTCTATAAATATCTGTTGGCTGAGGCACTGTTTGAGCGCTAGTGTTGGGTGGGTCCTACTTCTAATATTTATACAACCTCAGAATCTCAGGAGGGGGGGACGATTGCCCCCTGCCCCCCACTGCGGGCGCCCCTGGTTGACGTGTTTTATAAGCTTAAAAAAAGTTTGGTTAATATGATAGTAACTGAATGTTTAAATGGGTCTACCAGTATACACATTTCTTTTCATTTATTTTACTTTCTTTTTTCGCGCATGCGCACGACTCAACATGCACTCCAATCCACATAACCCTCTTGTTCTTGAAACTCGACACAGCCCTGGAGAAAGCAACGAATTGGTGGAGGCCCCACCTCATGATCGTATTACTCTTTGTATTTAAACGTGTCAACATAACAATGTTATTGTTTGTTTGTTTTCTAAGAACGACAAGTGGTTAAAAATTTTACTACATAAAAAGTGATTGAAGTGAGATTTTTTTAAAAATAAATATGCAAACATGATAAACAAGTGATAAAGTGAACATCTGATTAAATCGTGGATAAGAAACGAAACGGAGCATACGATGATCTTTGGATATTTACAAGTGAGTGAAATTGATTCAATGCATGGGTGAAGGGTTGTACTTTTTTATTTTGAAATTGATGGAATATATAATTCAAAACTGTAAAATGTTTAAAAAAAAAAGTATGGCATACGAACAATGGATTCAGAACTAGGTTGCGCACAAACAAATGCCTTCCAATGGCGCTCCATTTTACTTTTTGCCAAAGTAAATCTGCTCATTTTAATAATATTGACCTTTAATTTGTTTTTTTAATTTTTATTTCTTGCAACAGTCTTTGTCTTAGGCTCAATCGAAATTTTAAAGTTAGTTGATAAGTGCACAGTATTGATTACATAGGCTCAACACACTTTAATATAGTAACACATGATATAATTAAATGAATATCGTCTTTTAATTTTTTTATGATGATCTTTTATTTTGAACATTTAAATAAATATTTTAAGAGCCAATTATTTAGGTCTGTACCTCACTGAAGTATGTGCTTCCGAAAAATAAATTCCTTATTAAAATGGGGTATTTGTTAAAAAAAAATTAGTGTATTTTTTTTCTTCTACAAAAGGCATAATTTTTAATGCAGATAAAAATATTTTATAAAACTTCATTATAAAGTTAATAAATAAGAGGCGGTTAGTTTAAAAGCTACAATTAAAATTATAAACGTCAAAAAATTTAATAAAAATTTAAAAATTTGGGTTGGCCTTCTAAACAGTTTTTTTTTTCGTTTTAATAATGTTTTTAGAGTTTTGAGTGGATTTTGGCGACTTAAAATGCTAAACGAAATAAAAAAAAACTTTTTTCAAAACAAAATATTGTTATAAACTATTATTAGTAACCGAAAGTGAAATATTAAATATGCTGATTGATTTTATTAAACTGAGAGTTGATCTACAATTTTAAAAAAACTTTTTTAACGTCGGATTTTATTTTTCCAAATTTGAAAATGGTCACAATATATATTTTTTTTAATCCATAGAAACTTTTTAAGAGTAGACCTTTAAGCAAATTATGTCAGCTTAAAAATAATTTCAACAAATATTTCAGTTTACAGTTGAGTTATGTAACATTTAGATTCAAGATAACCAAATTATTTTAGACAAAATATGTTGGTTAAGATAAAATTTTATAATAGGTCTATATTTTTAGAGCGTTCGTTAATGAGCTATGGATAAACAAGGTTGAATATATAGGAAGTGTACCCGCATTTGGGTTTAAGGGAGGGTTATGAAATATTTAGGAAAAAACCACCCTCAATTCACCCAACCGAGATTCGAACCCTGATCTTCCAGTCATTGACCGACCAGTCTATTGTGAGAGTGACGCCTTATACCATTCGACCACCGAAACGATGTTTGAGGAATGTAAAATTTAGAGGAAGTGTATATTATCTATTTGAGATATTTTAACTTACACTTTATCTAGAACAGACACAATACCCAGCCCCCCGACCGTTAATACATCACTGTGAAAAGGGGAGGAACCCACATTTCACAAATTATAATTGTTTCGGCCATGCCGGGATTTGAACCCGATACCCTTGGCTCAGTAGAAATACACGCTACCGACTGAATTAAGATGCCTGACAGGAAGTGTGTCCGCATTTGCGTGGAGGGAGAAGTGGAAAACCATTTAAAATAAACAGATCACAGAACACTATACCGAGATTCGAACCTCGATCTCCCAGTCATTGGCAGACCAGTCTACTGTGAGAGTGACTCTTCTAGACCAGTCTACTGTGAGAGTGACTCTCTAGACCAGTCTACTGTGAGAGTGACTCTCTAGACCAGTCTACTGTGAGAGTGACTCCCGGCACACTAAACAAGAAATTAAAAATGTCAGTTTTTAAAAACGCAGCGAGGAGATTTGTAAAAAAGAGAAAGAAGGTAAATATTTACCTCTAAGACCTGCAGTTCTCTCAGCGATGATATTGTGTGTAGACCATTCGAACATCGAAGTGGTTTTGTAGACACGGGGTGACCTGGTGGTCTAAGGGAGTAAGGTGTCAGACTTCTGTGCCGGGGGTCCGGTGTTCAATCCTCGGTCCCGGCACAGATTTAACTGATTGACAAAACCCTTCCTTCACCTCTGACAAGACGTGTATTAATCACAACTTGTGAATGTGTGGAATGCCAGGCCTCCACCGTGGTTCGGATCCCACGTTAAACTGTAGGTCCTCCATTTCACCTCACAATCACCCTACCATTACACATTAGCGTAATTGTGTATAACTCGAACGGGTAGTAAGACGCGGTGCTAATAATAATAATAATAATAATAATAATGTGTACACTGACTGTGGCTGATACTCGACCTTGAAGAAAAGGTAAATGAGGATTAGTAAGATAGGTCAAGAGAAAGGGGCTTAGTGGGAGATTCAATTATATCAAGCTACTTTTAATCGACGTGTGTTGGACCATTACGCTCTTCGGTGGCCGCATAGTCTAAGGCGACACTCTCGCAAACGACTAGACTGTTGATGACGGGGAGATTGAGGCTCTAATTTTGGTCGGGTGTACTGAAGACTGAGGTTTAGAAAAAAAAATAGTTTTCCACTCTTCCTTCACGCAAATGTGGGTACACTTCCTTGAAATATAACCTTCCTAATAACTAATTCCATTAATGTAATCAGTTCTGTGTAAGCGTATAGCCAGCCCTAACGTATGGTAGTAAGACGCGAATCTAAAAAGAAATTTTGGAAAAGGCCTGTTCACCCATTAGAAAATAAAATCTTCCAATAATCTGTTTATGGTTTGTGTTGCAATGCACCTTGGGTCAACACACACCGTGGGAATTATCAAGTAGATTCTGCTCTATATTTTTGTTAACGTGTGAACCAAGGTTTTATCACACATAAGCTATTATTCTGTTATGTTGTTTTTTATTTTAAAAAAATAGGTTAAAGTTCTTCTTATTATTAGCACCGCATCTTACTACCCGTTCGGGTTATACGCACTTACGTTAATGTGTAATGGTAGGGTGATTGTGAGACGAAATGGAGGACCTACATTTTAACGTGTGATCCGAACCACGGTGGAGGCCTGGCATTCCATAAATTCACAAGTTGTGATTAATACACATCTTGTCATAGGTGAAGGAAGGGTTTGGCAATCAGATAAATCTATGCCAGGACCGAGGATTGAACCCCGGAACCCGTAAATTTCTTGAAACCTTCAAATCTCTAAAGATATTCCAGATTCATTTATTTATTGTCGACCTTTTTGGTCTTGTGTTAGAGTGCTCGTCTCTGGATCCAATGTTCGTGGGTTTCAAACCCAGTCAAGGTCATCGGATTTTTCTTGAGAGATAAAAACCCGTGGCACAACCTCCTTCGGAGGGGAAGTAAAGCCGTCGGTCCCATGTCGATTGTGGCGTGTAAAAGAATATTGGAAGGTATGCGAAAATACCTTTCTCGGCATTATTGGTGGTTTTTTCTTTCTAACTCGTAGAAATTCTCGTGTGCTGATATAATTAGTCAGTTCAGGAGGTGCACGTTAAATACCTTATATAAATCTTTAAAAATGGGAAAAATTACAGATTCATTATTTGAAGAATAATCTAAACCCAATTTTCACAATGGACTTTTTTAGAACTATATTTTCGATTACTATTCGACTAGACTACTAGAAGCAAAGCCCAACATAAATATACAAACCTAGAAAACAAACCCCTGGACCCATTAACTTACAATCTAGCCTAAGTCGTGTCGTAAAGTTTTGCCAGGGTTAGCAGAGCTTATTTTAAAACGGTACCTGTAAATTGTTTTTAATCACTCGCCTTAGTGACCAAACGGTCTAAGGCGTCGCTTTCGTGTTATACTGGCCTGCTGATGACGGGGAGATCGGGTTTTGAATCCCGGTAGAGTCTACTGAGTGTTATTTTTCATAAATAATTTCCCACTCTCTTTCCACGTAAATTTGTTTAGATTATTTCTATAATACTTCCTTCCTCATCCCTACCCTATCAGAGTATTTATAATATATGTCTGATGGTCAAATCCTTCCTTCACCTCTGACAAGACGTGTATTAATCACAACTTGTGAATGTGTGGAATGCCAGGCCTCCACCGTGGTTCGGATTCCACGTTAAACTGAAGGTCCTCCATTTCATCTAATAATCACCCTACCATTACACATTAGCCTAAGTGCGTATAACCCGAACGGTATAGTAAGACGCTGTGCTAATAGTAATATAATATACTATGCGTATAACCTAAACAGGTTTTAAGACGCGGCGAAAAAAAACTCATCCCTACGTAGAACACTCATTGGGTTATTTATCAACGGAATTAAACTTTTTCCTTTAAAATTATTTTACATCCGTGACTTTTTCCAAACTGTCGGCTGTGGTCAGTTTTTTATTCAAGCCATATATTTTCCACTACCGGCTTGCTAGGCTTGTCGTAGCTTCATATATACCTTATAAATTATAATCTATCACAAGACTAGAACAGGCACAACATCCAGTCCATGGCCGTTAATTTATCACTGTGAAAGGGTAAACCCACATTTCATCCATCAATAATAAATGTTTCGGCCATGTTGGGAATCGAACCCGGGACCCTCAGCTCAGTAGACGTAGACAGACACGCTACAGATTAAGCTAAGCTGTCGTGATGCTTTCCCATGAAAAGTAGATCCTAAGTGTGATTGGTCAAATGGGGACTGTGTGGGGGAAGAACAAAGAAGATTGGCCTATTCTAAGAATAGTCTTACAATCTCTCTACTCCGTTTCTGTCGTTAAATGATATAACACGTCACTTTAAAAAATATCGGGGTCTCGTATCCCAGTTGGGGTATAATTGAGAGTAATTTATTTTCACCGTCCCTTTAAGCAAATTCAGGTACACCTCCTTTAAATTTGACCTTCCTCATTCTTAACACATTAGTAAATAGGCGTGCGAGCCAAACGCGTAGTAATACGCCGTATCAAAAAAAATAATTCTTAACCTGTTAATATTCACACTCAACTGCAGTAAAAATTCATATTGTAAAAATATATTATGATTTATTTGAGATTATAATTTTTTATAACGATGTAAACAAAATAATAACCGGAAAAAAATATTTCCAATGTTATTATGATCATGGTTTTTAATTTTGTTGTGTTTGAGATTTTTTTGGTAAAATTAAGCTTCAGTTTTGGGGGGAGGGTGTTGCCGGAAATGTGGAATTGATAATTTTTTTTTAACGGACATTAAAGTTACTCGTGTGTTATTAAAAGTTTTAGTAATGGAGCGTGTTTTCAAACAAGCAATAGACTTGCTCAAGGCTATTTAAAAAAACAAATATTGAAGACTCATATTATAATAAATTGTGGTTTACACCTTGATGGAGTAAATAAACTATACTATGCAAGTGACTAATTATGTAATTATTGTTATCACTCAATGTCTTATTTTATGTGTGTGAAAGAGAATAAATGGTTGCGTTAAAGGAAATCAAATGAAAAAAAACCTTTTTGTACATTTTATTTGGAGAAAATAAAAGTGAAGTGTTTGAGTTAAAGTTATTAGTTAAATCATTACTGTGTATTAACTTTCATTTGTTTTGTTTCAAAATGTAAGAATTTCTCATCGTTAATTAGTGTTTTTTATGTTATTCTGCATTTGGTGTTAGGATAAAAGTACCAATAAATTTAATTTATATGAAGTTAACGCAAGTTAAAGTAAAATGGACGTCACTAAGAGTTTCGATAAAATGAAAATCACCAGGAGTTAAGATAGGAGTTACATCATCAGGAGATAAGGTAACATGTCAGTCACCAGGAGTTAAGATAGGATTGACATAACCAGGAGATAAGGTAACATGTCAGTCACCAGGAGTTAAGATAGGATTGATATAACCAGGAGATAAGGCAACATGTCAGTCACCAGGAGTTAAGATAGGATTGACATAACCAGGAGATAAGGCAACATGTCAGTCACCAAGAGTTAAGATAGGATTGACATAACCAGGAGATAAGGTAACACGTCAGTCACCAGGAGTTAAGATAGGATTGACATAACCAGGAGATAAGGTAACATGTTAGTCTCCAGGAGTTAAGATAGAAGTTACATCATCAGGAGTTTTAAAATTTATATCACCAAGAGTTAAGGAAGGATAGATATCAACATTTTTGTTAAGATGGACACAACCACCTCAAGTTAAAGTAAGATGGATGTCACCGCAAGTTAAGGTAAAATGGACGTGCGGGCAAAAACGTAATTCTCGTCTTGCCTTACTTTTAATACTGGAGAGGCTAGGGTTCGAATCACGTCATAGTGCACTCTTCTGATTTCTCTGTATCCTGACTTCTTGCTATCCTAACATTCAAATGCTGGTACACTTCATCTACGTTTCTAGTCCTTAACACAATTTTTCTACGATAGAAAAAGCTTCCGTCACATCTTATCGGGAACTAAGTCTTATTTCCGGTTTGAAGCCAACCAAGCTAGCGCCCACGTGACCCTTGAGGTAAGAAGTTGAACTACTTTGTAGCTCCACCCTGTATAGTATAGATGTACGGAGACGTAACTTTGAAAAGGGCCAGAATCTGTGGCCAAGCAACAGGAAAGTTGGAAGTATCCAAACTTTGGGGAACACGTGCACAAATATTTACTCTTCTCAATGGGCTGAAGGGTTTACTTACCTCTTGGTATAGTTTAAAACGATCAATTAGTTTACTTAATGAACTAACTAACGTATGAAGAGAGAAACTTACTTGTTAACATTACTAACGAACACACCAAGGAAAGTTAATATTTGCCCATTGTATTAATGGTATGAAATGGGGGGCATATTCAAAAAGCAAGATTTTGGCTCTTCCCTGACCGCTTTAGAATTAGTTTTGATCGCTTTTTCAAACCACATTTATTTATGAAATTACCAACATTAATTTTAAAATCATTGTTCTTAGTATATTTTCGAAATATTTAGCTTGCTACATAAACATAGTTTTAAGTTTAGGTTGTTGGTAGTAAAAAATAAATAAACTAAGGTTGTATATATATATATATATATATATACATATATATATGTGTGTGTACATTTATATTTCATTAAAAACTATTTTATACCCCAATTTATTAACAACTTAATTTAGTTATTTCAATGGGCACACGATATAAGGAGTCACTATCGATATATCAAAGAATATCGATGTTAGAATCCAGATAGCTTGAATTTTTTCCTTCCAAATGTATTCCCACTCATTCGCCATTCAAAGTTTGGGTACATTTACTGTAAATTAAAACTTTCTTCATCCGTAACACATTGTGTAGTTTACCTTTGACATTATAACGTTATCATTATTGAGGAAATATGCTACAAAACAAAAACAACAACAAAATTGGGGTGTTGGTGGTCTGAAAAAAATTGAAGATTGGCCAACAATTATATATTCTTAAGCTTTTATTGTTGACCTCTGTGGTCTTAAGGTAAGGTAATCGTCTCAGGACACGATGTTCGTGGGTTCAAACCCTGTCGAGGTCAACGGTTGATTTTTTTTTTCAGATAAAAATCCTTAGCAGTATTTCCTTTCGGAGGGGAAGTAAAGCCGTAGGTCCCAATGTCGATTGTGGCATCAAAAGAACCTTAGAAGGTATGTGAATATAACCTTTTCCCATCAAAAGGCCCTTTCGCTCTCGCTCATAGAAATTCTCACGTCCTTATATACATTAGACTTCGCGATTATCCGAGTTAATTGGTGACCTCGGATACGAAAAAACTCTGATGATAAAGTTTGGTTAGGATTTATAGATTATAAATCACTATAGAACGTAACTGCATTTGTGTAATACACTGTTTTGTAAGTTTCAAATTATTGGTTTATTCAAACAGGCTACGTTACCAATTTTTATATTGTACCTATTTTATTTAAAAAAATAATTACTATTGTATAAATTTTGTGTTAAAAATTTGAACACTTTGACAGAATGAGTGCCTTGGTTAACACGGAACCTCGGATAATTGCGAGTCTACTGTAATCATTCAGTTAATAAAGTGCACGTTAAATACCTCAAATAAATAACTAACAAAGAATAGTTACATCTTTCGGTCAACGTTTGGAATAAAGATCCTTCTTCTAGCTGTCACTTAACACCTCTCCTGGGGTAGGTAGTGTATCTTATCCACCCCATTCTACTCTGACCTTCACATAAATGTTTCATTATACAGTTGCTAACACGAGAACGAGCGAGCCTCTCTATCATTTTAAAACGTCACGAAAAAAAATAGTTGTTTTTTTGCATGTGTGATGGAGTGCCTCAACCGTCCAATTTTAAATAGAAATATGAATGTATTTTTTTTTGTGGACAAAAAAAAATTTGAAAATATTTTATCAATATTATTTTATAGGAATTGATAATATCAATCGATAAACGACAGCTGCAGAATACGTGGCTTGACGTATGAACATATGTTTTTAAATATTCAGTACCTAGCCATAATACCAGTTATGATTATACGCTTATGTACTAATTACATTAATATGTTTGAGTTTAGGATGGTTTGAGTTTAGAGGAAGTGTACCCGCATTTGCCTGGAGGGAGAGTGGAAAATCAAGCCCCGCTCTCCCCGTTTTCCACGGTCTATATAGTATATTGCGGGAGTAGCGCCTAAGACCGTGTGACCAACGAAGTGGGTCGTGAACGCATTAGTATAGATTATAAATAAAGAATAATTTTTAGCTGTCAGATTACTTGCTTCGATGACCGCATGGTCTAAGGTGCTACTCTTGCAGTAGACTATACTGCCGATGATTGGGGGGGATCTAGGATCAAATCTTGGTCGGATATACTGGGGGGGGTATTTTTCCTAACTGATGTTCCACTCTCCCTCCATGAAAATGCGGGTACACTTCCTCTAAATATAAGCTTCCTAATCAATAAAACCATTAGCTTAATTTAGTACACAAGCCTATAACCGGAACGGGTAGTAAGACGCGGTGATTAAAAAAAAATAGCTGTCACATAAGGCTCTTTCTTTTACAAATGGGCCGTGCCTCGGAGTTAGCCTGTAGTTGCCTTACAGGAAACACGATAGCGTTTCTCGTTTCTTGAGAAGCAATTAATTTCTCTGAAGGGTTATGTTTTATCACCAGTTGACTAAACTCATCTCGTCAATCATCTCTTAGGTCAAAAGGTTCTCAAACTGGGGCCGTGCGAGACGTTTTTAGGACCAGACAATTTCATAGCTCACTTGAGAACCCAACTTGGTTGGCTCGAACGGTCTTAAGGCAGTAAGGCGTGTCAAGCTTGCGGCCCGCGGGCTGCGTGTGGCCCGGTCTATGATTTAAGTGTTGCCTACGGTCATTTTGATTAAATAATGAAAACCGCAACTTAATTTTACTTTTTTTTTCATAATAGATGAATACACCGTTTTGAAATGTCATACTTTGTCGAATTTAATTATACAAAACCCGCTTCGGTGGCCGCGTGGTCTAACGAGCTACTCTCACGGTAGACTAGACTGCCGATGACGGGGAGATCAAAGTTCGAATCTCGGTCGGGTGTACTGAGGATGGTTTTACCAAAATGGTTTTCCACTTTCCCTCCACGCAAATGCGATTACACTTCCAATAAATATAACAGGGTTCCTACGTGTCATGGTAAACCTGGAATTTTAAAATACTTCTTACAGGCCTGGAATTGTTATGGAATTTCTCATTTTTCTAATCTTTTCCTGAAATTATTTAGGTTGTCCTGGAAATTACTTTGTCGTCGTCCCCCCCCCCTTTTTTTTAAAAAAAAAAAGGGTCAGTAAATTAGGAGGGAACAAGAGTGAAACAAGTAGATGGAATTTCAAAGATTTCTGGTGAAATTCTTTCAATGTGTCTGAATCCCTTCAAATCTCTTTACATTTTTTTATCAATTTACTGAATCATTCATTAATATAAAACTAGGTTGTATTATTGTCATTTTTATAAATATTATTTTTGTTTTATAATTTACAATACAAACTATCATGCACAGTATGAAAAATGAGAGTAAACGTGTACTTTCTAAGCTGACTGATCGTATCAGCACACGACTTATAAAATAACTTATATCTGGAACAGACACAACATCCAGCCCCCCGGCCGTTAATTCATCATTGTGAAAGTGGAAACCCACAATAATTAATCAATGATTATTTGCAAATGAGTTTATGTTATGTTTTAACTATTTGAATAAATCATTGCATCATGGAATACATTTTTTTTTAAATTGCGTCGAAATGTGCAGGTATTGGGGAGTTGAGAGCCTTTATTAAATTAAATAAAAGAAAATATTTAATTATATGTATTTTTCCATGATTACTCATGTCCTGGAGGTATTGTAGAAAATCCTAGAACTTTTCTGGAGAAAAAAAAAATCATGATTTTTTCGTAAGAACCCTGTAAATCTTCCTCATCCCTTAAAACCATACGCATAAAATCGGAATGGATATCAAGACGTGGTGCCCCCCCCCCCCCCAAAAAAAA
>CABFWO010002951.1:25483-43116 GCA_902155825.1 Timema genevievae | reverse complement strand
AGAGGGAGTTCTAGTGTCTACATGGTGTTATACAGGGTAGAGGGAGTTCTAGTGTCTACATGGTGTTATACAGGGGAGAGGGAGTTCTAGTGTCTACATGGTGTTACACAGGGGAGAGGTAGTTCTAGTGTCTACATGGTGTTATACAGGGAGAAGGAGTTCTAGTGTCTACATGGTGTTATACAGAAGAGAGGGAGCTCTAGTGTCTACATGGTGTTATACAGGGAGAGGGAGCTCTAGTGACTACATGGTGTTATACAGAAGAGAGGGAGCTCTAGTGTCTACATGGTGTTACACAGGGAAGAGGGAGCTCTAGTGTCTACATGGTGTTATACAGGGGAGAGGGAGTTCTAGTGTCTACAAAGTGTTATACAAAAGAGAGGGAGCTCTAGTGTCTACATGGTGTTACACAGGGTAGAGGGAGCTCTAGTGTCACATTATCAAATTTGAATTCTTCTTTTATTGGCACAAAGCTTCCCTTTGAAAATATGACATTCACTCGACGTGAAAAGCTACGTAACACATATTGAAGGGGAGAGGATTCACGATATATTTCTACTTGTTGTCTCATATGATTGGAGGAAGAGGGGTGGGGGGGGTCAAAAAAGTTTAAAGAAAATCGTCTAGTGGTGTATTGGAGACCCTATGTGGTCACTGCTAAACGCATCGGTGGTCGAATCGATAGAGGCGTTACTCCCGCAACTGATGAGACAAACTTTGACGGGGATATTGGGGTTCGAAAACTAGTCACACCCATTGGAAGTGTCGTGTCATGTCGCCAGGATAAGCAGAGCTAGTTTTAACTGTACTTGTGAATTATTATCACTCATTAAAACAATCATTGACAGTGTCTTGTTGCCAGGCTAAGCAGAACTAGTTTTAACTGTACCTGTGAATTATCACCACTCGGTAGAACACTCATTGACAGTGTCTTGTTGCCAGGATAAGCAGAGCTATTTTTAACTCTACCTATGAATTATTATCACTCGGTAGAACACTCATTGACAGTGTCTTGTTGCCAGGATAAGCAGAGCTATTTTTAACTCTACCTATGAATTATTATCACTCGGTAGAACACTCATTGACAGTGTCTTGTTGCCAGGATAAGCAGAGCTAGTTTTAACTGTACCTGTGAATTATTATCACTCAGTAGAACACTCAGTGACAGTGTCTTGTTGCTAGGGTAAGCAGAACTAGTTTAAACTGTACCTCTGAACTATTATCCTCTGTCAAGACGACGGCAACTGTCAAGATTTACTAGCCTTGTGTTGAATGGGACCTTACGCGCCTCTCGACCAATATCAAGGTCATTTATAGAACTGACAGAGTCACGGCGGTATTATCACTTGTGTACTTACTACCCCGAGTAATCCCAAAAGTACCCCTACCCCTTAAAATACCACCACCCCCTTCTTCGCCTCTTTGCATATGGAAGGGGTGTGGTGTTGCCGTGAATTAGCTAGGTTTATCTCTAAAGAGAGAGAGAGAAGGGAGACTGTATAGGATTGCAGAGGGAGAGAATGGTTTTTGGGGTTCAGGGAAGGAAGAACTATTTGTGTTTTTAGGTGCGGGAGGTGGCTGGCTGGGTGGGGAAGGGAGGGTATAGCAATCTCCAGAGGCCATTTTGGGGGGCTTAGACCCATCCAAAAGTCCCCCCTACCCTTTCCCGGCTTTTCCAGGTTACAGTAAACATTTTCCTCGACATTGGGGGGGGAAAGGGGGTTTTGTTTGCTACCTATGCTTGATGTGATCCCTTGTTTGTACGTCGCAAGAAATATACAACGAAATGAAAAACAGCCCCAAACCTTCTCCACCCCTTCTCCTCCAACCCCCTTCCTCATACAAAAAAAAAATTGTATTCCAAATGAGATACTAACAAATAAAGACAAACGCCAAGTTACGTCAAGCTTTTCAGTTGTAATAAACTCTGAAAATGTAGTTCTCTATCTCGAAGGTTTTTTTTAAAGAACACACACAAAGACAAAATATATTCTTGAGAAAAGTGCGCATTTTAAAACAAAAGCGTTTCATATAAGAGGCGTATATTTAAAACATTAGAACGCTGCCATTTTACTGGTCCCACTTTTTTATATATTTTTTTACCTGAAACTTATGAAAAAAATTATATACAAGGTGTTCGGAAACTCAACGCCCAACCTGTACATATAGCTTCTTTGAACCAAAAGTAATAAAAAATCTCTATACACTTACATTCGGAAAACTTTGTTGATACAATTAAATTGTGTTAAAAATGTCGGTGTACAGCGCCGGGAGAGCAAAGCTGTTCAAACATGCGTGTACAACAGGTTGCATAGGAGCTAGGCGCGCGACACTGAGCATGCCATAATGTCAAGCACTTTGTGAGATGTAGGACCGTTAATGATGACCCTCAGAACGTATTCCTATTTCTAGATGGACTGGTATGTTGTTTACTATTAATTGTTTTATGTTCTGCTGCCGTGCTTCAAGATATCGAGGTGTGTAGTGCCGCGCGCCTAGCTCCTATGTATACTCCATTCACGGTAGGAATTATTCTCTGAAAGGTCTTTTTTCCTACCGATATCCTACTATATAATAGCTTTCTGGTAGTGAAAAAGGCCTTTCAGAAAACAATTCCTACGGTGAACAGAATTCAACCTGTTATACACGCATGCTTGAACAGCTTTGCTCTCCCGGTGCTGTACCCCGAAAATTTGGACACAATTTAATGGTGTTAGCATAATTTTCCGGGTGTAAATGTAGAGGTATTTTGTATTACTTTTGGTTTAAGCAAGCTATATGTGCAGTTTGGGCCATGAGTTTTCGAACATACTGTATTTATCCATGGTCTAACGTATGTTTAAATAAGTAGTACGAATGTTAGTATGAGTTTGTCTACCATAAATGATGTATATTAGTCGTATCGAGGAGCAAAATCGATCAAGTCAACTTGACTGTTATCTGGCCCGGTTTTATGGTTACGTAGAGGTCTGGGTATGAAATCTGGCATAGTGTACTGAGGATAAGATTTTATTATAAATAATCATTTACTCTTCCTCTATACAACTGTGGATATATTTCCTTTAAATTTTAGTTTCTTTGTCATTACTCCACTACTGTAAATCGTTCGGAAAGCACGGGTGGGTAGTAAGATGCGTTACATATAAAATAAACATTACGGTGCGCCGCACAGACTTTATCTCGCTTTTATCTTAAAATATACATTTACTGAAAACTCCTAAGATTTGTGAATTGAAATAATAGGTCTATTACATGCCGAGACTGAGGATTGAACCCTGGATCCCCAGCTCAGAAGTCTGACATCTTACCCCTAGACTGCCAGGCCACCTTAAGAATCAAATTCATTTTCAAAGACCTGAATTAAAAAGTATATATATATATATATATATATGCTCATAGCTAAGAAATTGTTGATTTTATAAAAATACATTTAAAATTAACGATTTGTATTTTTAATAGTATTATAATTTTACAATGATAAGTTATCTCATATCTCAAATAGTTGTGGAGAAATTATGAAAATTGGAAAATTTCCCTTATGTATAGTCCCCTAAAAGTAGGTTAATGTTCATGAGAAAATGAGAATTTCAATCTTGTTTATAATAATAGTGTCGATTTATAAAATTTAACTAAAATCGTTATTGTGAATATCGAGAAAATCATATTTTTTTTCTGTTTTGGCCCTACAGTAGACTCACCTTATATTTAGGGTTGGCCATCTAATTACAAAAAAACACTCTTAAGGATCCTATGAAAACCACAGGTACCAAGTTTTAGCCCAATCTGTAAAATAGTTTCGGCTCTAGCCCGAGGTACAGACAGATAGACAGACGGCATTGCGAAAACCTCTATTTTGGTTTCAGGGGGTCATGAAACGTCGACATATATCAAAATCTCTAGTTAGTTTTTTTTTTGGCGCTCACAATACTTTCATTCTCCGAGGTGTCGAGAGAAATAAAGAAAACTTGAAGTATAGAAGGTATATATATAGTATGGGGAAACCACCAGAATGCATAAAGGGTCATCCATAAAACACGTGACGCTGTTGTTAGGGAGGGGGGGACTTCTAATATCTACATCGGGGGGGGAGGGGGTTTACATCACAGTGTTATATAGCATTATTTAGCACGGCGTCTTACTACCCGTTCGGGTTATACGCCTATGTACTAATTACGCTAATGGATTAGGAATTGGGAAGGTTGAATTTAGAGGAAGTGAACCCGCATTTGCGTGGAGGGAGAGTGGAAAACCACTTAGGAAAAACCGCCCCCAGTTCACCCGACCGAGATTCGAACCTCGACCTCCCCGTCCTCGGCAATCGGGCTCAACACGACTAGCGCGTTAGCCAACTACGCCACCGAGGCGGGATGTTATATAGCACAAATCTTATACTTGGACTCAATAAATGTTAAAAAAAAACTAGTTTTATAAAACTCTTTGAAATAATTTATGTTCAGGATTTAAAAATTGTTCTGAGTTTTATCAAATTTTATTAATTAAACGTGTCTATTTACCGGTTTGTTTATTTTAAAACGCCACTTGTTAACACCGAGAACTGGGCCGGATAACACGGAGGTCCGGATAATCGTGACTCTAGTGTACATAAAGAGCCCAATGTTTTTGGAACGATGTGTAACAGGAAGTGTAGGCGGGGGGAGAAGAGAGAACTGTTATACAGACAGTTAGCCATAGTTGTAGGGAGCTGTTAATGAAAGCTATGTGATGCCGAAAGGGAGGAAAGAGGGGTTGGGGGGTGGAGGGAAGCGTTTCGAGCTCATGATTAATTCAAAAACTTGGGCCGGCCTTGCACTAAATCACTACTGGCCCCATTTGACGCATCCTAGGGGGAGAAAAAAAAACAAAAAAAATAATCGGGTAGCACAGGGTCAAATTGGATTACTGGTGTTCAATGGCAGTTATTCAGATCCGTTCTGCAAGTCACGAATGTGCAAGTTGACAGGGTTGGTAAATATTAATATTTAAATGGTTCCCCCCCTTTACCCCTTTTCCATAAAAAACAACAATAAAAACGCAGTTGTTAGGTCTCAGTCAGGAGTTAAAAAAAAAAATCCCACCCGAGCACATAAATTCACTCGAGCTTCGATCCTGTACAATCCATGTCATTTTACTGGATAAATGAGATAACGCCATTTTGTTTTTAAGGCTTAGTACTAAACCGTGCCTAGTTACGAATTAAATCAAAATAGTTGGAGCCGATTTTATAGAGTCAACTCGGTTTGCTCGTTGGGGGCTCTGCCCCCAAGCCCCCGGTGAGTTTTCTTTGCAAGTGGATGTAAACTAATGTAATTCCAAAGTTGTTTTTTGATAGGTCTTACCGTTTAGCCACAAGAGACCTCCAAAGAAAGGTCCACACCTACTTTAAAGTTGCTCCGCCATTTTGAATTTTTTTTTCGGGGATTAAAAATTTAACTTTTTTGAATTTTCCCGTCGGTTACAGGCTAGAAGCTATAAATTTGCACAATTTCAAGTTTCTAGCTCATCTGGAAGTGGGTAAACATTAATATCAGTGAGTGAATGAGTGAGTGAGTCAGCCATGTGGCTTTATAGTATTATATAATTTAGAAAAAAAATTGTCCTTAGAAACCAGCTGTTATTTTTTTTTGGCTTGATGATTTTAAAATTTATCTGGGGTGAACTTATTAAAAACTTACATATAAATTGTTATCCTTATCTGTAAAATATTCTCGGCTCTAGTCACATTAACAGACAAAGGGTATCCAAAAAAACATTATTTTTGGGGGGGGGGGCTTAGGGATTATGAAACCCGCTTCAGTGTCCGCGTGGTCTGACGCGCTACTCTCCCAGTGGACTAGACTACCGATGACGGGGAGATCGAGGTTCGAATCTCGGTCGGGTGTACTGAGGTTTGTTTTTTAAAAAAATCTACTCTCCCTGCATGCAAAAGCGGGTACACTTCCTCTAAATATAACCTTCCTGATCACTAAAACAATTAGCTTAAGTGATACATAAGCGTATAACCCTAACGGGTAGTAAGACATGGTGCTAAAAAAAAAAGGATCATGAAACGTTAATATCCATCAAAATCTAGATTACTTTTTTTTATTTACGATCACAGTACATTCTCTCTCCAAGATAGTAAAAAGTCGAGAGAGAGAGAGAAAGTAACGAGAAAGTAAAAAAGTCTGGACTTTCGACGGTTGAAAAAAAAATGCGTGGAGGGACTTAGATTCGCTTCATCTAAACTTCCTTCTTCCACTTGGCCTTCCAGTCAACAACTTTGATTTTTTTTTTTTAGTAGTAGTAACAACGATCAACTCGACCAATCAGAAAGCCGATCTCTTTCTCCTTGTACACAAGAAAGGTTAATCCGTTAAAGAAAGAAAAAGAAATGCCTTTGGACTGATTCCGCGCTTTGGAAAACCTTTCCTTTTATATATATATATATATATAAGACGGGCGTTTGTAGAAGTTGCAACGGATCTTACGTAAGCGAGGTCGGGAATTTATTACCTCCGGACAAATAAACTACGGGAATAGCGAAATATACACGTCAGGTTTTTCTATTTCAGACAAATCTTCCGTTTCTTCCCCATAACATTCCCGGGCACCCTGATTTCAATCGATAGTCCACCTGTATACAGAGATTTAGGGTACCGAAATTGATTCCCGGTGAAGTAAAAAAAAAAAAAAGAGAGGATATTAATATATTATTTACCGAATGCAGCGAAGTTATTTTATTACTTGACATCCCTTCCTGCCTTTTTTTGTTCGGATCTTTGTTACGTAAAAACTTTCAAGCACGTTGACCAATATTAATAAAAATTTTGTTGGTGGCATTTTTTGATCCTGGGGCAAACGACATGTGAATAAGTTTTTTTTAATGTCAATACACACTAACCCGCTTCGGTGGCCGCGTGGTCTAACGCGCTGTTCTCGTAGTAGACTAGACTGCCGATGACGGGGAGATTGGGATTCAATTCTCGGTCGGATGTACAAAGGGTTGTTTTTCCACTCTCCATCCACGCAAATGTGGTGTACGCTTCTTCTAAATTTAACCTTCCTAATCTCTTAAACTATTTAAGTAATCAATGCTTAAGCGTATAACTCTAACGGACGTGGTGCTAAAAAAAATATAAGATTTTTATAATTGATATAATTTTATTCGAAGTCATCAGAACTAGAAAAAAAAAACACGTTACTGAGCTTCGTAGCATTTTAAAGTCAAATACAAAAGAGATAAAAAGTTCACCTGTGTTGAATACTTAATTCCATTTTAATTATCCTTGGTTACCCGCGCTTTCCGTATTATAGCACTTCATATGAGCGGGAACATGCAAATTGGTGCTCGTTTGTGAGCGGCCTCGTTGTTAGTATGTGAGTATGTGAATATATATGTATACATGGCGTAATAAAACAAAAAACAAAAACCTGGGATCACAATGGCGAATTCGTAAATCCCCCTCCCCCCCGTCAGAACATCCCCACACCACTGAAAGTAGTTTTCTGCCATGAAATTACATTGTATAAACGTGGTGCCTAACTTAATGTTTCAAAAAGGGACGGTGTTAGGGGAGTTTAAAGGGATAGGCGTAAACACTAACGAAGGTATAACAATTTCCAAAATATGTTGCGTTAAACTCTGATTGAAACATTAAATTAAAAGGTAAAGGTGACCTGGTGGTCTAGGGGTAAGGTATCGAGCTTCTGTAATAGGGGTCCGTGGTTCAATCCTCGGTCCTGGCACAAATTTATCTGATTGCCAAACCTTTTCCTTCGCCTCTAACAAGACGTATATTAATCACAACTTGTGAATGTATGGAATGCCAGGCCTCCGCCGTGGTTCGGATCTCACGTTAAACTGTAGGTCCTCCATTTTCATCTCACAATCACCCTATCATTACACATTAGCGTAAGTACGCGTATAACTCGAACGGTTGCAAATAAGGAAAAAAAAAATTCCGGATTGAGGGGGACATGAAACGTCGACATCCATCAAAATATCGAATTCCATTTTTCTTATAGTCAACAATACTTTCTAGAAACACAACCAAGATTTATTCTAATATTATGTTTTTAATTAATGTCATTTGCCTCCAGTGGTGGTCACGAGGACAAAGTCATTGGTCTCATTTCTTGTCCGAGTGTTGCCTATAAACGGGGAGGTAAGGGTTCGAATGCCATCCTGGTGTAGTGAAGATAATTTTTTTTTTCATAAATTGTTTCTAACTCCCCTTTAACACAAATGAGGGTTAATTTATTTTAATTTCTTCCTTCCTCTTTCATACCTCATTTGTGTGTCTACATATGGATAAACTGACCGGGTAGTAAGACGTGGTAAAAAAAATTAAGTAGCTTCACTTAGATTATTCAAGCTATTTTAGTATCGTACTCAATTAAATTTTGTAGTATTTAAACAAATTATGAACCATATAGTATTAAAACATCAAATATTTGTTTATAAAATTCATTTTAAATTTAACAAAAAAATTTCCCTAATTAATTTTAGTGTTTTCATTTTTTATTTAATTAGTTTTGGTGTACCTCTTGCTTACTACCCCATCCGGGCTATCTGCATTTTTATACTAATGTCTTTGGGATGAACATGGTATAATTAGGAGGAAATGCACCCTAATTTTCTATAAATGAGATTGAGAAACAATTTAGAAAAATATAATTCAGTACAAAAAGCCGGGATTTGAACCGTAGCCTGCCAGTCAATGGTGAACTAAACTAGGCAGAAGGAACACCTTTATCTGTGTGATCTTCTGTGTATTTAATTATATATTAATTGATATATTTAGATGTAAAAAAACTAATATTTGTAGTAAAAAAATTGAGGCCGTACGGGTAAAAAAAAGATGTTTATTCACTGAACTTTCTTAACCTTTTTTTATAAATTTTGATTGGAATATTGTTATTCGAAAATGAATTCATTTTTTTTATGTTTATTTTTTTTCTTCCTTTCATTTCAGTCAGCATCTGAATAAACTAGTTATTGTGTTTGCCAACAGGTCTTTCCAATCTTCGTATTCGATAAAAAAAAATGTATATATGAATCGTTTGGAATGAAAAGTAGTCTCAAGAATGATGACTTTGAATTTAAGGAGGCAAAAAAAAAAATATTCAAATCCATTTCTCTTCGTTGCTTGAATAATAAAATAAAGGGGGAGGGAGGGGGACGAAAATGTCGAAGGTATTACTGACGAGCCAGTGATTCAAATTGAGGAAGGAGATTTAAGTATCAAAAAAACAAGGACGTTTTAAGATCGTGCAGTGAACTTAAGAGAACGTCAGGCATTTTGTTTTTATTTATTTCGTTTATTTTTTTGAAACGTGATTAAGTTTATAAATATTTGTCGATAGCTTTGTATATTTTGCAAATAAACATTTATTATATATTTAGTTTTAGATTCTTATTTTTCATTTTGTAAAGCTGGGATTATTAGAAGGGAATAGTTACTAAAAAATATATATATATATCTTTGAGTAAATTTGCAGAAATTAACGAAGCACATAAAATTATTATAAGCTTAATCCATAAAAAAACGCAATTGGGATTATTAAATTGGTAATTTTAAAATTAAAAAACCTAAAACAAAAAGTTGCTGTCACAATAAAAATAATTAATATATAATTGGGTTTAAAGTATTTAAGTATTAATATAAAAATATGTATTTTAATACAAATAATTGTTTGTGTATTTAGTAGTAATCTAATTACCTTACTGGAAAATTAAATTTTAAGCCACTTGCTTTTCTGAACATTAGAGCAAAGTTGAAAGAATTACTGATTAGGTTATGTAGGAGGTAGGGGAAGGGATGTTAGGTCATGTAGGAGGTAGGGTGAGGGAGATGTTAGGTCATGTAGGAGGTAGGGCGAGGGAGATGTTAGGTCATGTAGGAGGTAGGGCGAGGAAGATGTTAGGTCATGTAGGAGATAGGGCGAGGGAGATGTTAGGTCATGTAGGAGGTAGGGCGAGGGAGATGTTAGGTCATGTAGGAGGTAGAACGTGATTTTTTGATGATCAAAATACTTCTCTCTTCGAAGGGTCAAGAAAAAGTAAAAGTTATATCTACTTAATATCCAAAGAACGATCTTAAGACATTCATAGTAACTTTTTTTTTTCAAACATGGCGTCTCACTACTCATTTGTGTACTAATTAAGCCATTGTTTTTTTATCGATTTGGAAGGTTATATTTAGATGAAGTGTAACCGCATTTGCATGGAGGTATGGTGGAAAACAGCTTTGTAAAAACCACCCTCAATAAAGCTGACCGAGATTCGAACCTCGATTTTCCCGTCATCTAGCGGTCTATTATAGGACGAGAGTAGCGCCTCAGACCACGCGGCCACTGAAGCCGGTCTAATCCTTAATGATTTGTGGCTTCTTAATACCCCTCCAGTGCAGTCATAATATAAACACTAATATGTTCAATGTTTGCCTTGGTCTAATAAAGAACGATAAAAAGAAACCAAGGTTTAAATATAACCCCTGATTAGCGCCTAGTCGTGTTTGTGATTAAACGGTTAATCGGGCGTTAAACATGAAGCATAAATAAATAAAATATATATTTAGAAATATAAACTTGGCTACAAATTTATCAGGATTGAGTGAAAAAGAATAATTAGTATTTAAAGGTAATATAAAACATTTGTTTGATAAAGCTATAAAAAAAATGATTTGCATTTTAAAAATAGAGCTGTGTAAGAATCTACCTACCAATTTTTCACAATATCAAAATTAAGGAATTGATTTTGGTCTTTTTTTCTTTTGTTTAATGTTAGCAAAAGTAAAAAAAGTTTCTTAGCTTTAGAACTACTTACTACATATATATGTATATATATGTGTATATATATGTATATATATATGTATATATATATAAATAGATAGATAGCGTCTATTGACGTTTTAGAACCCATTGACAGCTTTTAACTCTCTGAAAATATTTAAATTGTAGTTTGATTTTTCAAAATATTGTTTATTTAAAAATAAGTTTGAAGGCTATCAACATTATTTCATCAGCCTCGGTGGCCGCATGGTTTAAGGCGCTACTCTCATATTAGACCAGACTGCCGATGACGGGAAGATAGAAGTTCGAATCTCGGTCGGGTGTACTAAGGTTGGTTTTTCCAATATGGTTTTCCACTTTTCCTTTACGAAAATGTTGGTTCACTTCCTTTCATTGAATCTTTAGTTTAGAATAGATCAAGGAGGCTTAAGATAAAATTGTGTTAGATGTGACTCACCCTTCATTATAAAGAGGGACAACTTTATTTTTGAGGGCACCACAAATTAATTTTGTCCCAAGACCCCTTCCAAACGAAAATTTTCCTACGCCCCTGCTACTCTTTTTTTTTTCCTGAAACAACCTCTTCATTTTAGCTATATATATAAATATATTTTTTTTAATCGTTAATATGCAAAATTGACTAATTTGTCAACGACTTTTTATAAATATGTTTACAGTTAATTAATTTTTTAATAGATTAGCTTGATTCCATAAGTTGGTAGGGAAGTGGACTTTATTTGAAATATATATGCGCCATTTTTTTAGAACAAAACTCCTTTTAGTCTAAAATAAATAAATAGAGCTTCAGTATTTACATTAAATTTACATGTAGTTTGATACTTAAGTATCTATTATGCGCATAGAAACATTTGAATAGGAATTAAAAGGTGCAGGGGAAATAGGGGTAGTCACATCACACATATTTTCCAGCACAACAACTTTTAAATCTCAAACCTCACAAGAACCCCAGGAAACACTTTTTAATTTTAATAAATTTAAATATGACAGAGACCTCGTTTAACCATAATCTAAACTGCCTCAGAAAGGTTTCATGATTGTCTAACAGATGGCAGCACTAACTCAATTTAAATATGACAGAGACCTCTTAACCATAATCTAAATAACATTAGAAAGGTATCGTGATTGTCTAACAGATAGTAGCACTAACTCAATTTAAATATGACGGAGACCTCTTAACCATAATCTAAATAACATCAGAAAGGTATCAAGATTGTCTAACAGATAGCAGCACTAACTCAATTTTTGTTAAAATTGGATTTTTCACCTTTTTTCCCAGTACACTTCAATATGTATCTTCATTTAAAAGAGTTCTGGTATGTTCATGTAAATATTATTTTATTATTACTGTAAATAACTAAATAAAACGTAACTAAAGAAACATTATTTATTTAATTGTTCTACTTAAAGTTTTTTGCTATAAAAATTGCAGAAAAAAACCCCGACCTTACTCGCGTTTTCTTCCTTGCTAACTTAAGGAACAAGTTTTATGTTTTATTTCTTAAAATATTATATACCAAGTATTTTGAAAATTGAAAATTTAATACGATGTCTACGCAACACGTGCTTTTGAAATCTCATGAATGAATGGGCTGGAAGGATGGGAGACTGGTTTTTTTTTATTCTATCAATAATACTCAAGTTAAAACCTTTACCCAGAAGACAGTTCTTCCTAAAGTTTTTTTTTAAAAATGTAATATGTTGTTACCGTTCTCTTCCCCCTCTCTCACAATCCCCACCCCCTGAATTCCCCGACAGCACCAAACTGTTTCACGTGAGTGTATCTTACACACACTCTCTCTCTCATGTTTCTAGTTTCCTCATATCATCCATCACACGTGTGATACATCATACAGAGATGATCCTTTATGTGCCCCCTTCTCCCTTCTCCCCCTTTAGGGAGCTACATGAGCTACCCCTGGGTGGTAGGCTGACGTGCGTTGATGGTTACTTTTACTCTGCCCGGTGGAGTTATATTTTTAACACTTAACTGGACCCCAGTGGAGACACGAAGAACTGAATTTTTAAACCTTTTCCTTACTTTCTTATTTATATAAATAATATTGTCAAAATTTTCTGACTCTACATTTGTTTCAACATCGCGTTTTACAACCCTTTTGGGTTACACACTACACTTGTGTATTAGGGATGAGGAAGGGTTGAATTTATAAGGAAGTGTACTCACATTTACGTAGAGGGAACATGTAAAACCATTCAAGATAAACAATGCTCATTGATCATGAACAGGGAATCAAACCCTGATCTATTGGTCATAAGAAGTCCAGTCTATAGCTAGAGTGAAGCCATAGACTTTTCGATCAAAGAAACGGGTGAGATTTTGTTTGTATATCCACTTTGTTTCTTCTGTAGAACCCAAATTTTGTTTTTTCAAGTCTGTATGTCTGTTCTTGAGATGACGGCCAAAATATTTTTAATGGATTTTGTTCAAACTTTATATTTATATGCTCTATGTTCTTACCTCAAGGCGCGAACCATGATTGTGACACTTTAGCTTTAAAATTAAGGGTAATTAACTGATGAATGATTTGTAGAATTTTATCTAAAAATGGCTCTTACGATTTTTCTGAAATAATAGCTCTATAAATTGTTGTAGAAACACTATACTAAAGATCATTAATAAAATAATATACATTGTTACTTACTTACTCTATGGCATAAGGGACCAGGAACACTGTTACAGAAAAATTGAGAAAAGAGAAATATCTTTGTCCGTCAAAGAGCATAAGAATCGAAATTAAGTTTCAAAGTTCTGAATTAAAATGTATATATATTTGCTTATAGTTCAGAAACTATTGGTTTTATAAAAATATCATTGTAAAAATGTAGTACTATTAATAAGTTATTTCGTATCTTAAATAGTTGCAGAGAAATGATGAAAATTGGAAAAATTTCTCCCATATAAAGTACCCTCAAAGTAAATTTAAAAAGATAATGAGAATTTTCATCTTGTTTGTAATGATAAACAGTGTCTTGATACTAAATTGAATCAAAATCGTTGAAACAAATTTTGGAAAAGTCAATTTTTTCTCGTTTGGCCTGTTAGTAAACTACTCTTAAATTTAGGGTTAGATGTCTAATTCCAAAAACCCCTTTGGGGGAGACCTTATGAAAACCCTAGGTACCAAGTTCTAGCCCAATCGGTAAAATAGTTTCGGCTCAAGCCCAAGGTAAAGACAGACAGATGGACAGACAAACAGACTGCATTGTGAAAACAACTTTTTTGTTTGTTTCGGAGGTCATGAAACGTCGAAATTTAACAAAATCTCTACTTGGATTTTATTTGGACAATCACAATACTTCCTCTTCGAGGTATCGAAAGAAAGTAATAACTAAAATCTATACATTTTTAGGACATCCTACAGGGCTCTTTGCGGACCTCATGTTTGTAACCTCTGTAATATACTATAAGAAAGTGTGTGAAATTGCGTAGGAACATTAATTTTCACCCTGAAGCTGATAGGAAAGAGTGAGGTATAGTTTAAAGGAAATTCATCTGCATTTGCATGGAAGGATGGGTTGAAAAAATTCTTAACATACATGACCGGGACTCTAAATCCAACCTCCACAGTCACCGATAAACCAAACACGTGACTGATGACTTAGCCCTCGTGATCACCCGTACGTAAGATCGAGATACTCCCGCTAAATTTATTATATCGTTATGGGTAGTCATTTAGAAACAGAAAACCTACGTAAATACATGTATTATATCATCCATTCCCAATTCCTTTAAAACTCATTTCACACAAATATTTTAAAGCAATTTTTGAAAAATTTCAAAATTTCATAAGTCAATTTTTAGTAAAATACCATTAAATCAATTTTCCTCCAAACCTTTTCGGTGGCCGCGTGGTCTAACGCGCTACTATCACAGTAGACTAGACTGCCAAAAATGGGGAGATCTAGGTTCGAATCTCGGTACTTAAGGTGTTTTTTACAAATTTATTTTTAAACTCTCCCTTCACGCAAATGCAGGTACACTTCATATAAATATAACCTTCATAATCCCTAAAATTATTGGTGTAGTTAGTACATAGATGTGTAACTCGAACTGGAAGTAAGACCCGGTGTTAAAAAAAATCCCGTATATTTCCTGGCCTAGGTAGTTTTTTGTTTGTTTCTTAAGTGTATGGCATTACTGACTGGGAGGTACATAACATCCAGTTCGTTCGCCTGTATGTAGACTATTAGCCTGCTCTGTTAGTAGAGAGCGTTGCCCAGGGTACATCCATGAAGGTTGTCTACACGTACCTATAATGAAATGCTGTGATGATAGTGAATATGGAGGTGTGGGCCGGTGCGAGACTTAAACTAATTTATCAAGCCCTGGTGACCATTGAAATAATTCTTCTTAAAAGGAAAAACACCCAAGGTATCAGGAGGGAATAAAACCCAGGGAACCTCTATACTGCACTTTAAACTGTTTTATGATCCGCATGGTGGGTAGGCTGGGGAACATGGTTGCCACATAGTGGGAGTTTGCGTGGTGGTTAGGCTGGGGAGCACAGTTGCCACATATCGGGAGTTTGCGCGTTACTACAATGCAAGCATACTCAGTGACTGTCAAGAAATCTGGCAACGTGTATTGGTTGCTATGACAACTACTCTTCGCGGATTGGTCGAGTATGTGACGAGCCTCCACTCCCCCCGCTCCGGCTGCGCTTACCTCGATCTTAAACCAGTTTTAAACGCAATATAGGTTCGTGGCAAGATGCACTGAATATTACACCACGGAGACGGATGGCTTTCGTAGTAAGAGGAAGTGAACAGATAAATTTAAAAACTAGGATTATGAAAGATTGGTTATCAAGAGCTCGCGATGGTCTCAGACTAAAATTGGGGTCAAATCCTGCAATAGGTTGGAAACCACTGATATACATTTGGTTTCTTTGTCACTTTAAATGTATCAGCCATTTTAATTCTTGTATTCAACATTAGAGGCGAATTTGTCCTTCGTGTTGTTGTTTTAAACCCTATTTTAATCCAGCCCTAACTTCTTCTAGGAGACCTTTTGCTCACACATCATTGTCGGGTAGCAACAAAAGGTCCTCTCCTCTATATACCCTCCCCTCCCCCCTTTCTTGAAACGGACCGTGACGTCATGCGTGCCATTGATTAACGATGTTGTGAACTTAAGAGAATAACCCTGGTTACACCATCGGACGAATTTGTAACAACAATCTGTGGAGAAGATAAATGGCCTCTTGAGGATATACCCCTGCCCTCCCCCCCTTTTTTTACTGATTATCTCATGTAGAGAAAGTCGTAACAATTTTAAAGATCAAGATTTTTAATGGTTTTTTTTGTCTTTTTGTTACCCCAAAAATAAAAATAAAGGTCCATTCTACAATTTTGTATCTCTTCATCTAGAGTAACAACCGAAGCGTTTTTTGTTTTTTTATTTATTTGAGGTATTTAACGAGCACTTTCTGAACCGACTGATTACATCAGCACATGAGAATTTCTATGAGCGAGAGCAAAAGGCCTACCAATTTTACCGAAAAAAAAGTATTTTCCTATACCTTCCAAGGTTCTTTTAAATTCTACAATTGACATGGGACTAACGGCTTTACTCCCCCTCTGAAGGAAATTGTGCTACGGAATTTTTATCGCTCAAGAAAAATACGTTGACCCTGACTGGTTTTGAACCCACAAACATCGGGCTTTGAGGCGAGCACTTCACCCCAAAACCAGCGAGGTCGACAGAGATTTGTCGGATGTATTTCAACCTTGATATTCCGATATTACGGTCATACCTTTAGGATGAAGCGTGATTTTAATTCTAAATATAAAATTTAAAGGTAGTTTACTGATAGGTGGCTTTTGAAAACAAGGTTTATTTTTTTACAAGATATCTCTTAACGGTTTTGTTCGAAATGGGTGTCTTGGAATAGTTTCTTATAATCAAGAATAATTTTAGCGCTTGTTTTCCGGATGAATATTAATTTAAGGGTAGCTTATTGATATATATTTTTTAAACCACACACACCCGATGCTCAAACTTTCCCACACTTCACGTTAAAACGGTTATGGACCCTTCCTACAAACAGTTATATACCCCACTCACAAAAAGCTGCATACTCCACTAACAAACAGCTACATACCCCACTCACAAACAGCTACATACCCCACTCACAAACATCTACATACACTACTTACAAACAGCCACACATCCATTTACAAACAGCAACATACCCCACTTACAAACAGCTACATACTCCACTTACAAAAATCTACATACCCCACTTACAAACAGCTACACATACCATTTGCAAACACAAACACACACCATTTACAAACAGCTACATACACTACTTACAAACAGCTACATACCCCACTTACAAACAGCTACATACCCCACTTACAAACAGCTACATACCCCACTTACAAATAGCTACATACCCCACTTACAAATAGCTACATACCTACTTACAAACAGCTACATACTCCACTTACAAATAGCTACATACCCCACTTACAAATAGCTACATACCCCACTTACAAACAGCCACATGCTCCACTTACAAGCAGCCACATGCTCCACTTACAAATAGCTACATACCCCACTTACAAACAGCTACATACCCCACTTACAAACAGCCACATGCTCCACTTACAAGCAGCCACACACCTACCTATCCTACAACACCTTTACATATATTACACACCCTCACACACATGTATATACACACATACATACGATATCACCCTCCCAACAACCATATGAATACAAGAGTGATCTCATTTAAAAACTATATCGTGAGTTTTTCGAGCGAAATGTTCGTGAGTTTTCTTTCCCGGACCGAGTAGGAAGTTAAGAC